>CM021104.1:655190048-655342590 GCA_007115665.2 Sequoiadendron giganteum
GAATAAGACACCGAGGAGGGCGTCTTAGTCCTCCTAATAAAATTTGAAGGTTTCAGAAGCTGAAATAGATAGAAAATCACTCAAATAGGGTACTGTAATAGTAAACCAAAGAGGGACTAAGATGCCACCAAGGGCATTTTTTTCCCAGCAAGCATTTTTTGCATAAAATCAAACAATTTTAGGTTGATAACTATGTTTCCAAGTTGCCTACCCAGGGACCTAATGTTTGGAAACATAAAATTGTGCAAATGGATGCAAGAAAAAGTAACTAGTGACAAGAAGTTGGATAAAAAAGTGGATGCAATTTTTTTCAATTTAGAATGCAAGAATGAATGCAATCTAGGTCTAAGGACCTAATGGACTCCAAAATCAGAAAATGAATGCTCTAAAAAGAAAAATTCAGGTTCACCAAAATGATTAGTTGAAAAGGGGATGGTTTAGGGTTTAGAACATCACTGTTTCTCCAAATAACATTCAATTATGTCCTAGAAGCCCTAATTGGATTGACTATCAACCTCACAAGGAGAGTAAATTCTCAATGAGGAGGACCTAGGAGGGTAAAATTTTCATGGTTTCATTGAATTTCATGATTAAATATTGACAGCTCAAGTCTTGATTGTCACTAGGGTTGGGGTTTTATAAATTCTATTCATGCCTATACCCTTGTTTGGTCTTTGAGCTTCTAATTTTGAGATGACTGGCTATATCCGGTTACCAATTATTTCATAATCCTTCATGGCCTCATGTCTCATCGTTTTACCAACCCCTTCATTAGTTTCCTCTTTGCAGCTAGGAGGTTCCCTTTTAAAACAAATTTAAGCCCACGTGTTTTTAATACATCTTAAGTCAAGCCCCGAATGGTCTATCGCCCATCGCATGATCATTTGAAAATACCCATGTTTAACCCACGATGAGTGATGTTACTTTTTTTCCACCGTTCGGCCTTCATCACCCCTCATGTGTTCGTTCACTGCCGCTAGGAAGCAACACCCGATGAGGGATGAGGTTAATCATTCAACCCATTGTTGGCCCTTTAACTATCACTAGTTGTTTTGTGCAGATTATAGGTGAACCCACGACCACCGATGTGTGGGTTATTTCCCATAGCTTGGAAGTGAAGCTTCACCGATTGACATCAGCAAGGGTAGTGATAACATGCGATGAGCGATGAAAAGTGTAGCTAGTGGCCAAGAGTCTTCTCCAGTTAAAATTAATGGCGTGTATCACATCGCTAGCCTCCCCATTATTGCTTGTTGTCTTCTTCTTTTCAAAATGGAACCTGTGACCGTCGATGGGTAAAGATCCGCCCCATCGTGTTGGATTGATCTGTCATGAGTTAGGGTTGTTCGGTCATGAATAAACATGCGATGTGCGATGTGGTTTGATTTGTGGCCCGGATTTACCCACTATTGTTAGGATCGATGATGCATGTGTCGAGCATGATTGAGTAAGGATGCAGATAGGTATGTGGAATTTTTAAAGCATCTCCTCACTGTTTTCTAAGTACAATCAATAAAGAAAGTGGCGATCCTTAATGGGCCTTGTTGATCGAGTTTTCAATCTTGGGTGATCAACGGTTGAGATTCGACATGTAGTGAATTATTTTTTTCTCATGCAAGCGAAATAGGATGGCCATTAATTGCAGCATGCTTTCAATTCCTCTATTTAATGAGGACTTTTTGTAGTTCATTCGGTCATCTTCATTTATCAAGGCACAAAAATAATTGTCACAAGTGTTGTAGGAGTGAATTACGAGTGCTTGAAGAGTTCCCATGAAGGTAGCTATCTAATATTTACTAGTACATAAATATAGATGCATGTGGTGTTCTTGTTGTTGTTCGGTAGGTTTTTAATTTTTGGTGCTTATGGGGTTTTCATTGCCTGTGCATGGGGGTGTTTTGGGCATTGTAGCTAGAGTTTTCCTTGTGTAATTGGCTTTGGTTAAGTGTTGGTCATAAAAATGAGTCAGCCAAGTTCCTCTATTACACCAATTTGTAGGTCAAGGAGATTGAGTTTGCAAGAACTGTTGGTGTACGTGTTCGAAGAAAAACCCATGGTGGCGTAAATGCCAATTATTCCAAGGGCCAAGAGGAATGTTCACAGGAAATATGAGAGAGTTACTATCAAAAGCACCTACAATCTTAGAATTAGGATTGGCCTGGGGTAATCAATCGAACTTAAAGGGAAAAGGGCTTCTGCATTTGCGAAATAATTAACGAGGACAAGTGCAGGTCCTAGGGTTTGTTCAAGAAAGCCCAGTCCTATGGTTATAATTTATGCTAGCTCTTCAAGAGGGGATGGAAGAGTTTTCCTTGGTGCTGGCCATTGAATTATTTCTCTTCTTCCATCTAGTGACTCAGACGATGAGGTAATCATTGCGAATCCACTCTCTGTCAAGGAGCCTGGTGAGGGTGTCTACCTTATGACTGATAAGGTCGGGTGACACTTGTGTTTCTCTTCTTATCGATGTCTAGTTTCTGGGTGTTGTGGTGATTCGACTCCTACGTGGCTAGTTCAGTGGTTTTTTTGTTGTTGGTAATGATGATGACTTTCCTCGGTATTGGATGACGTGCATATTTTGGTGATAGCGTCTTATGGAAGACTGGCATGGCATCCTCAACAAATGGCTTGGCACTCTTTTTTCCTTTTTCTTTCTCATTGTTTATGAATGACTAAATGTAATGGTTCAAGAATGGGACCAAATGAAATGAAATTAATTTTGAAATTACCATGAAATGTAACTGTAATGAGCCTGGTGCTTGTTGCTCTCTTGTGTTATAAAAGAGATTTGAAGGCTCATTATAGGGGTCAGAATTTTGAGTCTAGGATAGCCTACGTAGACTATAGTAAATAAATGTAATATAGAATGCCTGATAGATGTCCCAATAAATTGTCTTGGTTATGAATTTTGTATGTGATAATCTTAAATAGTTTTTCATGAATTACTGATATTGAATAAAATCTGCAAAACTAAAGAATGTACTATCCTAAATGCAATTGTTACATATTATAAATGAAAATATCAAGCGTCTTTCATTTGTCTTGAATGGTTAATTGAATATATGACTTTGTTCTTGTTTTAACTCAAAGGGTTAATTAAATACTTGAAGAGAGTTGTAGGACTGTGAGAACTTGCAAAAGATTTTGATAAGAAGTAATGCTTTAGGTATTGTGAGTTTTTATGATGTAAGCCATTATGAAGATAGACCACCTATTTCAGGGTTAAATAATTTGTTTGTTATTGAATATTGCATATTTGACTCCACTCCCAATTGATGAGATAATGACCTATTTGTCATGAGTTCTTGTAATTTGATGCATTAGCTAGAATACCTAGCCATGTATTCACAATAACAATGATGCTTATCCAAATTCTATTGGTTCTAAGACGTAAGTCCGAAGTGTACCCTTATTCCTAGAAAATGAATGGTTATTTGTGTAAAGGTCGGCCAAACTTTTGATGAGTGATTTTCATTTGCATTAGATAGGAACTTATCTATGAAGAAGTGTTCTCAATTTTAATATAATCATTGTGAGCACAATTGAGAAATACCCTCCTTGGTTCCATAGAGTCTAAAGTGTAGGGGTGAAAGGCTAGAATACCTTTAGCTATTGAGTTGGCCATTCATCTTTAGGATTTTCGGTGATGAAGATTGGCTATTGTCTAGAGTTTTCTGAAGATGTACTAGAAAAAACATGAACAAAATGACAACTCTGTTGGGGACAAATTGCATTCTCCAGACACAGATCCTTGTATCATAGAGTCAAGTGATGTAAATAGTATGATCATTTTGTTCATACTTTGAAGAATTCTCGAGCTTGGTCAAAGATTTGATTGCAATAAAACTCAAAGGATCTGAAAATGACTTCGTTGTGGAGCCAAACCTAGAACGTGTTTCATTTGACAAGAAACTTCATATCATTTGAAATCCATTCCTCCCAATTGTAGGTGGTGACTCTAACTAAAGAACTTGACAAAGGATACATTAAATCTCCAGATCCACAGGCCTGAAGACAAAGCTAGGTGACTGCTGCAAAAGAGCCAGATCTTAAGGTAATTATGCACAAAGCTTGTGGTGAAAAGGGATTGAGATCCTACTTGTGAAAATGATTTGAATATCCCTTGTGAAACATCTTACAAGGCTTGCAAAGGTATGACAAAATTTCTTTTCAGATTATGCCTTTTGATGAATATTTAAGTAATGGGTGCCCCCTGTCACATTAGGGGGTTTTAACAATGAAAGGTACAATGCCCTAGAATGTGGAATTTATGGTTACCCAAATATTGTACCCCAAGAGATTAGGGATAAGGTACCAAGATATAGAGGTGAACAGACTGAATCAACAAATCAACATCTATAGTAATTTGTTGATATGATGGGAGATTATGAGGTGTTTTTGAAGATGTAGTTATGAAGTTATTTGTTCAGTCCTTAAAGGGAGATGCAAGAGATTAGATCTCTTACCTACCAACATCCTCCATATATTCATGGAGTGATTTTAAACTGGTGTTCATGGAACAATTTGGAGAAAGGATTGATCCAGTCTTGGTTAGGAAAAAGTTTATGGATATAGAGAAACGAGAAAATGAGTTAGTCCCTTCTTTTAATCTCGGGTTCTTAAAGGTAATAAGAGAGATACCTGCAATCATAAGACTGAATGATGATGAATGTTTAGTGGTATACTTGGGTACATTTTACAAGAATATGAGTTATTTTCTAAGAGATAAAGAGCCTACAACATTGCAACAAGCATATCACATTTCCATAGATATTGAGAATAATTTGAAGTAATCAATGAAGAAAGGATGCTCCAATATTCATGTTGGCTATCCTAGCACTGCTCATGCTACTATAGTTAATAGATCAATCAATATAGGATTAATGCAAGGGGATGAGATTTCTACTGTTCCAAGTTCTTCATTATCACAACATGAGGATCATGATGAACATGAAAGGGAATATGTGCCTATGCACAGTAAAGATGATCAAGTAATCACAATGAAAAGATTGTATGGTATGCAAAGGCACAAAGGGGAATATCTTGACCATCTTTTCTATAGATTCATGAATACATTGTTAGAAATACCTGAAAATGTTAGACCTAACATTCCAGTATGTATTGATTTCTTTTGTGAATTGTATCAATCTAGATTGAGTACTTTACCATAGGAATTGAAGCCTCACACCTTGAGCGAGGTCATTGATTGGATAAGGGTTGTTGAGAGAGATCATGATGAATACACTAGACAATTTTTACCTTAGATTGTTACCAATGATTCCCATTATGAAGAGGATCAAGAGTCTATACAATTAGATCAAGGTGATGTGTCAGAGCATGAAAAATTGGTTGATGATTGTTGTTGTTTTACAAGTAACATAGTTGAAGATACACAATATGAAGATAAAGAGGTAGTGCATGATTTTTTCCCTTGATATATGATGGATTGTGAGAAAATGTAGGGGGGGCAAAGGGAGGCACAACATTTTGGTTTGATTAGAGACCATGATGCAAAAATCAGTGACTGTGGTGATGAAGTCGAGTTAGATAAGTATTTTGTTGGTTATAACTCATCCTATGAAATGGAAATGGAATACATGGCCTCAAGTGGAGGATATGTTGATATTCTTGAAAGGGTGTTCTTGATTGGGGATAAACAATTTTCTTCATTTGAAGATTTTTCAGAGTATGGATCCATAATTTTGATTATAAGTGATGAAGATGACTTTGAGGGTATTTATTTTCACTCTTCAAGGGATTATGATGACTTCTAATGCATGGAAGGATGTGATCCACATACTGAATAGGTAGAGGTGAATGTGACTACAATGAGGATATGGAATAATCCCCTATATGATGAACCGTCACTAGCATGTGAGGTGACAGGAAGTGATCTTTACTGGTGTAGGAACAATCCATTATTTTTTGCAAATTTTGATGATTTTTTGACAAATATTTCTTGTAAGAGTATTGCAGGTAATGCAAATGAGATAGCAAGAATTCAAGGTCAGATTGGTATCAATTTTTTTATTCTATCCTCATAGATGTTGACTTGGATTTAGTAGCTTCTCGATCACATAAAGGATGAATCGATAAGGGTGTTGGTACTATTACTCGTGTTGGACTCAAGGGAACATTGAGAGGGGGGGTGAATCAATGTTCTGCAAATAAGAACTTTATTAATCTAATATTTAAACCATTTACAATATTGATTTGAAGGAAAGATGTAAACACACAAAGAAATTATTCACAATACCATAACACAAGGATTTTTATGTGGAAACCCTATTAAGGGAAAAACAACGGTGAAGGTCAATCCACAATTTGAGTACTCAAATATAAGTTTTACAAAAGGAATGCACTTGATTTTAGGTACACTGCCTAGAGCTTACTGTTCAAAAGAAAAAGGCTCATTGCCTTACAAATGTTTAGATTAAGACCATCTGAATGTTTGAACTAAAGTAATAGCATCTACTTATGCTAGGTTATAGTTCCGGTTAGGCTCATAGATCAGATTATGGACCTTTTGTCTGATTCTACTCTTCACTCTACTCTGCTCTTCACATCATAGATCTGATATTCACACCACTATCCTTCTGAATTTTGCAGCACACATTAACATACTTTTCTTCTCATATAACTCGATATCCAAAATGATACAAATGATCTCATATATATATATATATATATATATATATATATCTACAACCAAGGATTTGATCATTCATATGTCGGCTTTAACAAAACATAAAATACTATTCATGTGTTGAATAGATCCACAACCAATTCTTAATGTGTATCCACCATATTCGACTAAGGAATAGTAAGGACCCAAATGAACAAGTTGAAGAACAAAAAAAATTAAGCACTTACACTTTAAACATCTGCAATGTCTATATCTACCAAGTCGGCCATCTAGCTTTGATAAATAGAAAATTAATACACTGGATCCCCTAGATCGTACACTAGTGAATTCATAGGAAAAAAAATTGAGAGTAAGGCATTCCAGATACCCAATGACCTTCCCTAAGATGTGCAACATGAACTGATAAGTAGATAATTCATATTGATCAACAAACATAACTCTAGTCAGATGCCCTGTTCTTCATTCTAACTTTCAGTAAGAACTAGTTCTTTACTATGTCTGTCGGTATGGACCAATACTGAACTGTGGACCAGATCAATGACTTAGGTTTCTATCAATGACCACTAAAATCCATATTCCAACAATATCCCCCTTTGAAATTGATGGCAACACTTAGTGAAAAATGACTAACTGTCAAAACCAATATGATCATGCTGCCAAATTTCAAAACTTCAAAATATAGCTCACTCTAAGATTGATGAGGCATTTTTCACTGCTCTCTCCCCCCTTTGAAATCAATGAAAAATACTTATTGAATCTCCCCCTTAGAAATATAATCAAAACATCAAAACTTCATTGCTCTCTCTCTCACCTTTTTCAAAATTTTGAAAGAAAAAAAACAACTGCTAGAAGATTATCTTGTGGTTATCCTTCATCTCTGGGAGGAATTTCTTCAAAGATTCTATTGAAATCCCAAAGATTATGATCGTGTTGTTGTTTTCAAATGTCTTGTTGACAATGCCAATGAGGGATTCTAGAATTGTGATGGAATTATCCAAAAAAATTCCTTTCCTCAGTATCTCAATCATCTGTTCCAATATGCATTCAATTAAGTCCTTTACTTTCCAAAAGGTGTCGACAAGCTTGTTTTTGGTGAATTGAAATTTTGTGTGTTTAGACTGTAGCTCTTGAATCCTTTTCTTGATTCTACCATCCTAATCCTGAAACATATCAAAAAAATTTCCAATCCCATTCATTTGTTTTCAATTTTCTCCAACTTCTCTTTGTATTTTCCAACTACATGAGACCAATGGATGCAATAGTTGAAGATGTTATTTGCATCATTTATGCATTGCCTCAATTCATTCATTTTCATTTTCAACTTTGTAAGTGATAGTCTAAATTGCTCCTTCAAATGAGAGATTATTTCTCCTTCTTCTTTGTTTTGAGACTCAAAGTCCATAGTTTCCTTAATTCATTCAATCATTTCTTCAAGTAGAATGTTCTAAAAATTTTCCAATTTGATCTGACAGTGCACAACATGAGCGCTAAGTACACTCAAAATCATATCCTAATCATATGAGGGCATGATAGACCATAAATTAGCAATTTTCTGCATACCACCTTCCTTATGAATAAGTTGTAGTAGCTTCCCTTTAGTTAAGTCGTCTTCTTCTTCACTTGCTTTTGAAATTCCCTTTTCTTTTTCTAGTTCAACATACTCTAGTTCCTTTTTTTGGATGTCCTCAGTTTCCTTATCAGATTCTTCATATGGTATATCCACAATCTCTTGTTCCTTTCCTTTCCCTTCTATTTTTGGAATCTTGCATTCCAGAGGAGTACAAACAACAATTTATTTTTCTCTTTTCTTCCTTCTCTCCATCTCACCGAAAGAGGAACCAACTTCAAGTTCCCTTACCGAAAGAGAAATACCAACTAAGCCAAGATTTCCTAGAAAAATCTTAAAGAAATTTCCAAATTATTGATCACACTTATCCAAACTCTTAGAGTGTGTATAGATTTGTTTGCACACTGGTTCATTTTCTCTCCACATCGCATTATTGTCCATCAATAAGAAATTCAGAAAGTACATTACTAAACATATAACCAGAGCACCAAACCTGAAAGGATAATCTATCTCCTTTTTTAATTGCACATTCTCAATTATTTGATCCTTTAGCAATCCCGACAGGTCAAAGTCCCGACCTTCCATTATCATTTTGTGAGAAATGTAAACTACACCTGCTGAGGTTTCTCCTTCTCAGTTTCTGAAAAAGAGTTTATATGATACTTCGTGCACAATGTACCTTGTCACAAAGTTTTTGATTGTCGAAATTATCAATGCCCTCTGATCTCCAATAATTTCGGTTAGGTTTTTGACTTCTTTATTCTGGATTTCTTTCTTTCTCGGTATTTCCCCAACTTTACATAATCTAGTAAAGTTTTCAATTACAACTTTTCAAATGATGTAGGGTTTTTCCAGAGTCAAAGTGTCATCATTCAATCTATTCAAAATGAATTTAATGATTTATGCATTCTCGAAGTAGGGAAACTCATTTCAAATGTCCAAATTCTTGTGTTTGGCTTTTCTCACCCATTTCAATTCATTGGGTGACAACATATTTATTATGGCTCTAATCTTCTCACTATTGTATTCATCTAAATTGATTGACCCTTTGATTTTTTCCATTTTTCCTTCCGTACAACCGCACGCCAAACTATATGGAAATTCCAAAAACAACTAAAATACCTAATGGATTTTGAGATTCACCACCGAATTAACTTTACTCCTTCGAGATTGTGCTACCAAGTGCTTTCATTCTTCTCTTCTTTTATCAAAAGTGACAAATGAGAGTGTCAACTTGCCTTTTATAGCTCGCACACTTGTAATAAATTCCTTTGCCCTAGGTATTCTGGATACCCTATTTTCTCAGACAGCATGAGAAAAATTCTTCTGCACATCTTCAATTGCTTGAATTTCCTTGTTAGTGTTTTCTAGAGCATGTATAGATCATTAACATAGTTATTGAAAATCTTTTCGTGATTCGGTACTAGCTCATGAACAAGGGAAAAAGGATTTTCTTAAAAAAACTTCCCCTTGGGCTAATGGCCTGAGATAAATTTTTAGAGGAATTATCGAAAGCAGGTTCTAGTGTAGAACCATTTCCATCATCAGATTCATTCTTCCTTACCCATGTCTTCTTCATCTGATGTCTTATTTCATCCATAATCATTTTTCCTTTTTATTTATCATTTTTTTGTGTATTTATGTCTTTGTATACCAGACCTCTTCTATCCACATTTTTGCTTCTGCAGAATCTTGCAATGTGACCGTATCTGTTGCAATGGTAGCACACAATATTTCCTTGTCCAGACCAATCATTAAATTGATTTCTTCTTGATCTGTATTGATTATAAATATTCCCAAATCTTCCATGTTGGCATATGGCTTGTAAGTGCTGTCATGCAACCTAAGTCATATATCTGGTCTATAGTAAAGTTTTGGCTTCTACCGACATAATAGAGTAAAGAATAGGGCATCCGGTTATAGGCATAAAAGTTGATTTGAACACCCTAGCAGACATACATCTTGAGTTGAGGATCTCTGAGGAAGGTCTGTTGATGTTTGTAATACCTTGGTGAAGGATTTTTTTGATGCACACTCATTAGTACATGATCTAGAAGATATGATGCACTAATTTGTTGATTATCTATGCTAGAAGGCTAACCCGATGAATATAGTAATAGTGGATGTATAATATGTGATTAATTAAAATTCTTCATGCGCGATTAAGTTGTGTTTGGGTCATCTCTTTGTCTTAACCGACTTTGGAGGATGCACATAAAGATTTAGTGGTGGATCTAGCCATCAAGATGAAATTAACTTAATGTTTTATCAAGCCAACATAAGAATTTTTAATAATGGATATATATCAGATCGGTCCTATCATTTTGTGTGTGGAAAAGTGTCGAACATATAGTAGACAGTAGATAATGCAAACTATAGCAGTGTGTGGTGTGAAATTCAGCAGAGTAATAGTGTGAATTGATGCGAAGGGCAAAAAAGAGTAGAGCGAAGTGGAAAATTAGAAAGCAGATCCAAAATCAATCTATTAGCTTCACCAAAATTATAATCTGGCATGAATAGATGCTACTATATCAGTTCAACCTTTAGATATTTTTAATCTAATTTTATTTTGTAAGGTAGCTAGCTTTCTCTTTTGAGCAGTGAGCTCTAGGTAGTGCGCTTGAATGCAAGTGCATTCTTTTGTAAAACTTCTATTTGAGTACTCAAATTATGGATTAGCCTCCACCGTGGTTTTTCCCCTAACAGGGTTTCCACGTAAACATTTGTGTGTCATGGTATGAATTTTTCCTTTGAATGCTTGCATCTTTCTTTCAATGTAATGACAAAATGGTTTAAGTTTCAGATTAATAAAATTTAAGATTTGTTGAACACTGATTCAACCCCCCATCTCAGTGTTCCCTTGAGTCCAACAATTGGTATCAAAGCATCTGGTTCCTCTGAATAATTTTAGCAGCTTGAGGTAGATCTTGGAATGTAATGGACTCTAGTAGTCTTCAAAATAAGCTTTTGGTGGCACTTGATGACCTTGATTAGTCGAAAGAAAAAGTTCAGGAATTGAAAGTAAATCTCGAGGATGGTGAGAAATTCATTCAGTCATTGAAGGATCAGATTGTTAAATCCAGGCTGAAGAGGAAGGATATCTATGACCACATTAAGCAACAAGAGAGCAAAAACATGGATGATGTTCACCTAAATCAGTCCTTGAAGGAAATAACTAAAGAATGTGAAAAGCTTGCTAGGGACTTCTTTGAAACATGCAATGGAATCTATGGTGATGAAGCTGACTAAGGAAATTGAAGAAAGGAAGAAGAATGGAGAAAACCTTGCCCAATCCTTAAAAGAAAGATCAGATGAATCTAGAAGAATAAATGGAGAATCCACTCAGTTAAAAGGTGAATTCGAACAATCTAGAAGCAATGAAGAAGAACTTGGAAAGCAACTTATTATTATTAGAAAATAAATTACCATTGCAAATTAGTATAAGGAGAAGTTTAAGATGACTTCTGTTAGGCTTGATGAACTGACTCAAGGAAAAAAGAATTAAAAAGACAAGAGAGGGCTTGGATATGAGGAAGGACAAATTTATGGATCTAGACAAAAAAAATTCAGACAAAGAAATTAGATGAACAAAGGTGGAAGATATCCGATAAGACAACCTAATGCTCAAAAATTTAATGGATACTATTTTGCTTGCAATAAGTTTGGACATATAGCTACTCAATGCAGAAGTAAAATAAAATTAGGTAACCCATCATTCACTGGTCAATGTTTCAATTGCAAAAAGTTTGGTCATAAATCAGTCGAGTGCATAAATGTGTCAAACTATTTTGTCAACAAAAGGAAAGTTGAATTTTATACATGTGGAAGATTTGGACATGTTGCAAATCAATGCAGATCAAGAAGAAATAAATGGAATAATTGGTATTAACAAAGAACTATCGCTTGTTACAATTGCAATAAGTATGGACACATTGCAAGATTCTGTAGAACTAAAAACATTGACAGAAGAGGTCTTGTACACAAAGATAAACATACACAGAAGAATGAAAAAGAAAAAGGAAAAATGATTATGGATGGAATGAGGGATCAAATGAAGAAGACATGGGTGAAGAAGAGTGAATCTAAAGCTAGAAATGGCTCTACACCGGAACCTGCTTCCAGTAATTCTTCCGGAAATTGATCTCAGGCCACTGGCCCAAGGGGAGTCATTCAAGAAAATATTTTCTCCCCTATTCGTAGCTAGCACCAAAACACAAAGGATAATTAAAAGGGTGTATCAATAATATAAAAAAAATTTGGAGGAATGTTTACAAAATAATTCAAAAAATTCATAGGTCCATAGAAGAATTTTTCTCTTTCTAAGAAAACAGAGTATTTGGAAATTTTGGGCAAAATTCATTTATTGCAAGTGTGTGAACTATAAAAGTGAAGTTGTGACTCTCATTTGTCACTTTGCATCGAAGGAGAAAATAAAGAGAGCACTTGGTAGGAAAATTTCAAAGCAGAGAAGCTAATTTGTTGGTGATTCTCAAAATCTATCAAGTATTTTGATTGCTTTCAAAATCTTCACATAATTTGGTGTGCAGTTGTAAACCCTAAAGAACAAAAAAGATGATGGATCAAATCAAAGTGTTGATTATTCAAGATGAATACAACATTGCAAAGATTATATCTATGAAGAATTTGTTGTTTCTCAATGAATTGAGGAAATTAAATAAAGCAAAGCACAAGAATTTAGATATCTAGAATGAATTTCCATACTTTGTGAATGCAGAATTTGTCAAATTCATCCTAAGAAAGTTGCATGATGATATTTTGACTTTGGATAAACCTTATACAATTTCAAAGGAGGTAATCGAGAATTTCATTGGATTATGCAAAATCAGAGATATACCAAGGAATAAATCCATCTGAAATAGAGAAATTGAAACCCTAACCGAAATAATTGGAGATCAGAGAGCGTTGATAATTGCGACAATAAAAAATCCCATTACAAAGTATGTTGCACACAAAATTTCATACAAAATATTTTTCAGAAATCAAGAAGGTGAAACATCGGCTGTCATAGTCTACATTGCTCACAAGATGATAATTGAAGGTCAAGACTTTGACCTGTGTGGATTGCTAAAAAATCAATTCATGGAGAATGTGTAGTTAACCAAAGAATCAAGATACCCTTTCAAGTTTGGTACTTTGATTATATGCTTGGTGATGTATTTCTTGAATTGTTTGCCAAAAATCAATAAAATGGTGTGGAAAACAAATGAACCAGTATGGAATCAAATATGCTCATACTCTAGGAACTTGGCTGATTGGGATCTAGAATTTGAAAATTTCTTTAAGATCGTACTTGGAAATTATGGTCCAATCAATGTTTCCCTTCTGGTAAGAAAAATTGAGGTTGGTTCCTCTTCTGGTAGCATGGGGAGAAAGCAGGCAAGAGAAACATAAATTGTGGAATACAACCCTCTGGAATGTAAGATTCCCAGAATTGAGGGAAAAGAAAAAGAAAAAGAAATTGTTGACATTCTAGATTAAGAATCTAATGAGGATAATGAACAAGAACTAGAAAATAAAATATCAAAGGCTAGTGAGGAAGATGATGATCTAACAAAATAAAAGCTACAACAATTTATCTGGGAAGAAGGTGGCATGAAGAAAATTGTGAGGTTATGGTCAGTCAGACCATCATATGATCAAGACATTATTCTGGAAGTACTAAATGCTCATGTTGAGCACTACAAAATCAGATTGGAAAGTCTGCAAAACATTTTACCTGAGGGGATGATTGAGTGTAGCAAATAATCAATGAGCTCTAGGTATAGAGTAAAAGAAGGTTAAATTATCTTACACCTGAAGGAGCAGTTCAGGATATCTCTTTCAAAATTAAAGAAGAAAATTAATGAGTTGAGACAATGCATCAATTCAGCTAATAACATCTATAGCTACGACATTTGTTGGCCCCTTCTAGTCAAAAATTACAAAGAGAATTTAGAGAAAATTGAGGCAAAAACGAGTGAAATTGGAAAGAACTTTGATATGGTTCAGGATCAGGATGGCACCATCAAGAAAAATATTTGGAAGCTGCAACATGAGCACACTAAAGTTCAATCCACGAAGAATAGTCTTGTGGATACTTTTTGGAAGGTTATGTTTTCCTTTCCATTGTACCAAAAGATCGACCTGTCAATGCTCGATACAAGAAAAATTTAAGAGCCATGGGAGGCAGTTAAACCATGTCATGAATCCCAAGTGATGTGTTGAACAACTAAGGAGACCAAGGGTACAGACCTTACAACAATCCCCCCAGCACAAGCGAGGGATTCAAACCCGTGACCAACTCTAATACCAATTGTTGGGCTTGTCATTGCACCAAAAGATCGACCTATCAATGCCCGATACAAGCTTGAGTTAAGAACCATAGGAGGTGGTAAAACCATATTATTAATCCCGAGAACTCTACTAAAAATCCAAGGAGACCAAGGGAACACACCTTGAAACAGGTTAAGGATCAAACTAAATGTAGATTGGAGTAGATGATGGAGATTCTAAAGAAAGGTGAGAAAATTTTAGAAGCAATTACAATTCCTAAATCTCTCATTGAGATTATTAACAAGACATCCAAGAATAACAGTTTGATCATAATCATTGGGATTTGAATATATGCTTCGCAGAAGTTCCTTCCAGAAATGAAGGAAAATCATAAGATCATTTTCTGAGGTTTACAAAACTAACTCAAGTTTTTGAAATTTTGAAGATTTTGAACACATGTTTTGTCTTTTTGGCATATGGATCTTGTTCTTTGTCATTTATGTCAAAGAGGGAGAGAATGTAGTGAAAAATTCCCTCTAGAGGAAGAAAAGAATGCAGTATAGGAGGAGATAATGCCTTATAAATCTCAGGGGGAGAAAGTGCAGTAAAAAGTTTGGTAGTATACCTATAATGATTCTAACACTTAGTCATTTTTCACTAAGTGTTGCCATCAATGCCAAAGAGGGAGATTTTTATAATATGGCCTATAAGTGTTATCATTGATGGAAACCTAAGTCATGCAACCTAAGTCCCATATCCGGTTTGCAGTATAGTTATTGTTTCTATTGACAAAACATAGTAAAGAATAGGGCATCAAGTTACATGCATAAAAGTTGATTTGAACAACCTACCAGACATACATCTTGAGTTGAGAATCTCTGAGAAAGGTATGTTGATGTTTTTAATACCTTGGTGAAGGGTTTTTTTTATGCGCACTCACTGGTACGTGATCTAGAAGATCTTGTGCACTAATTTGCTGATTATTTGTGGTAGAAGGCCAACCCAGCAAATATAGTAATCATGGATGTATATGATGTGATTAATTAAAATTATTCATTCTCGATTAAGTTGTGTTTGAGTTGTCTCTTTTTATTAACCAAATTTGGAGGATGCACATAAATATTTAGTGGTGGATCTGGCTGACAAGATGAAAGTAACTTAATGTTTTATCAAGCTGATATAAGAATGTTTAATAGCGGATATATATGAGATCGATCCTATCATTTTGTGTTTGGAAAATGGTTGAACATATAGTAGAGAATAGTGAATGCAAAATATAGTAGTGTGTTGTGCGAAATTCAGCAGAGTAATAGTGGGAATTGATGCGAAGGCAGAAAAGAGCTGAGTAAAGCAAAGTGAAGTGGAAAGTTAGAAAGAAGATCTAGAATCAATCTATGAGCTTCATCAGAACTGTAATCTGGCATGAATAGATGCTACTATATCATTTGAACCTTCAGATGGTTTTAATCTGATTTTCTTTTGTAAGGCAGTGAGCCTTCCCTTTTGAGTAGTGAGCTCTAGGAAGTGTGCCTTAATGCAAGTGCATTCTTTTGTAAAAATTCTATTTGAGTACTCAATTTGTGGATTAACCTCCACCGTGGTTTTTACTCTAATAGGTTTTCCATGCAAAAATTTGTGTGTCATGGTGTTATGAATGTTTCCTTTGAATGCTTTCATCTTTCTTTCAATGTAATGGCATAATGGTTTAAGTTTCAGACTAATAAAAGTTAAGATTTCTTGAACACTGATTCACCCCCCCTCTCAGTGTTCCCTTGAGTACAAAATTCCACAAGTATAACATTCAACATTACTTCTACTAACAGAGTTGTTTGACATGCTTTTGCATTCAATTGACTTATGACCAAACTTGTTGCAATTGAAACATTGACTAGAGAATGATGAATTACTAGGTTTCATTTTACTTCTGCATTGAGCAGCCATATGACCAAATTTTTTTCAAGAAAAATAGTATCGATTAAACTTTTGACCATTAGGTTGTCTTATTGGATACCTTCCACCTTTATTCATCTAATTTCCTTGCTTGAAATTCCTTTGTACAAATTTGAAACTTTCTCCTTTTTTCATATCCAAGACCTCACTTTTCATTAATACTCTTTTGTCCTTGAATTAGCTCATTAAGCTTAGATAAACTGATCTTAAACTTCTCCTTGTATTCACTTTCAGTAGTAAGTTCATTCGTGAGGATAAAAATTTATTTTTCTAGTTCTTCATTGATTCTGGATTGTTGCAGTTCATTTTCTAATTGAATGAATTCTCCATTAATTCTTCTGCATTCATCAGATCTTTCTTTTAAGGATTGAGCAAGATTTTCCTCATTCTTCTTTATTTATTCTATTTTTTTAGTCAGCTTCATTACGATGGATTCCATTTCATTCTTTAGAGTACTATTGTCTCTAGAAAGCTTTTCACATTCTTCAGTTATTTCCTTCAAGGTTTGATTTAAGGGAGAATCATCCATCTTTTCGCTCTCTTTCTGCTTAATTTGATAACAAAGATCCTTTGCTTAATCTGATAAAAAAGATCATTCCTCTTTTCCCTCAATTTAACAATCTAATCCTTCAATGACTGAATTAATTTCTAAACATCCCTAAGATTTTCTTTCAATTCCAGGACATCTTCTTTAGACTGATCAAGGTCATCAAGTGCCACCAAAAGCTGTTGTTGAAGACTAACAGAGTCCATGACATTCCAAGATCCACCTCAACCTATCATACTCCTTCTGAGGAACCAAAGATTTGATACCAATTGTTGGACTCAAGGGAACACTAAGAGGGGGATGAATCAGTGTTCTGCAAATCAGAACTTTAATAATCCGATATTTAAACCATTTACAACATTGATCTAAAGGAAAGATGAAAACACACAATGAAATCATTCACAACACTATAACACAAGGACTTTTATGTGGAAACCCTATTAGGGGAAAAACCATGGTGGAGGTGAATCCACAATTTGAGTACTCAAATATAAGTTTTACAAAAGGAATTCACTTGCATTCAGGCACACTGCCTAGAGCTCACCGCTCAAAATAAAAAGGCTCACTACCTTACAAAATGTTTAGATTAAGACCATGTGAAGGTTTGAACTGAAGTAATAGCATATACTTATGCTAGGTTACAATTATGGCTAGGCTCATAGATCAGATTCTGGACCTTCTGTTTGATTCTGCTCTTCTCTTCTCTTCACATCATAGATCTGATATTCGCACCACTATCCGTTTGAATTTCACACCACTCATTAACATTATTTGCTTCTCATATAATTCGATATCCAAAATGATACAACTGATCTCTTACATATATCTGCAATCAAGGATTTGATCATTCATATATCATCTTTAACAAAACATAAAATACTCTTCATGTGTTGGCTAGATCCAGAACCAATTCTTAATGCATATCCACCAAAGTCAGCCAAGGCATACTAAGGACCCAAATGGAAATGTTCGAGCACAAAAACATTTAAGCACTTACACTTTTCACACTTGCAATGTCTATATCTACCAAGTTGGCCTTCTAGCTCTGATAAACAAAAAATTAATACACCGGATCGCCTAGATCGTAAACCAGTGAATACACAGGAAAAAAAATCAAGAGCAAGGTATTCCAGATACCAAACGAACTTCCCTGATATGCACATCATGAAATGATAAGTAGATAATGCATATTGATCAACAGACTTAACTCCATTCGGATACCCTGTTCTTCATTCTGACTTTCGACAATAGCTAGTTCTTTACTCTGTCTCTGGGTATGGACCAATACTGAACTATGGATCAGATCAATGAATTAGGTTTCCATCAATGAAAACACTAAAAGCCATAATCCAAAAACTCTCTCACAAGTGAGTAAGCAAGATGTTTCTGATGATTTCCAAAAATATAATCCAAGTATGCTATCAAGTGATCATGGTGGTGACTTGTGTGATGAATGGTATGAAGTTGGGAATTTCATCTCTTGTGATGATACTAGGTACAATACCACTGTTGATGAAGATGTCCAAGGTGAGGTAATGAATTTCCACTATGGTGAAGCAAGAGTTGATGAATATAATCACGCTCATGTGGTTCAATATGATTGTAGTGAGGCAAGGGTTGAATTGGTAACCTTCCATATTGAAGAGAATGATACACACCCTAGCAAAGGGAGAAGCCCACTTTTGGGTGACCAGGTTATGGACCCTGAAATGGTCCTATTAGGTGCTGGAAACAAAGAGCATGTTGATGAACCCTTAGTTTGTGGATATTGCAAGGTTGTTTGACTTAGGTGAAGAGCAAATAAGGGGTGCAAAAATCATGAAATATGGTGTTAACCAGTATGAATATGCACTTGAGTTTTTTGCAGATACCCCTTAGCTTTTGGATCTTATCACAAAATTGCTCCCATCTAATGAAGATAACAATCATGCCAAGAAAAATGAAGGTGTTGTCGAATATAAATATTTTCTCTTTGGCAGCTCAGAGGATGAGTCTAGTCTACAACAATGTGTGTATGAGAGTTTCCAATTTGATCTGCAAGTGGAATGTGATGTCCAAATTTGTAACTAGGAAAACTATGAATTCTTTATTGTTCTAGTTCAATCTAGTGGGCTCTGGGTGCAGAAGGTTGGTGAAAGTGAAAGTATTAGATTGGATGGGATTGAGGATGTCAATTGTAATGATGTTGACTTTTGTAAAATTCTCAACTCGGTTATGTACCCATTACAAGTAAAACAAGATAAAAAATTTGATAGAGGAAAGAATTGATTCTCCCTTTCCATTTGGTGGCTTGGGGCCACCAAATAAAAAAAAAAGGGGGTTGTGTACAAGAGAAATTTGATGGTTTCCAATGGATTTGGAATTTGGTGTGCTTCTACGAGAGATCTGAGATCTTGCTATGCTTGCAGGAGGCATATATCCCTAGTTCGAGGCACTGGTGGAACCCCTAAAATTTTCATGGTTCCACTAAATTTTATGATGAAACATTGACAACTCAAGCCTTGATTATCACTAGGGTTGGGGTTATATAAATTATATTCATGCCTATACCCTTCTTTGGTCTCTAAGCTTCTAATTTTGAGTTGACCAGATGTATTCAGTTACCGGTTATTTCATAATCCTTCATGGCCTCATGTCTCATCATTTTACCATCCCCTTCATTAGTTTCCACATCGTGGCTAGGAGGTTCCCTTTTAAAAAAACTTAAGCCCATGTGCTTTCAAGACATCTTAATTAAAGCCCCGAATGGTTCATCACCCATCACATGTTCATTTGAAAATACCCATGTGTAACCTATAATGAGTGATGCTACTTATTTTCCACCATTCGACTTTCATCGTCCCTCGTATGTTGGTTTACTGCCACTATGAAGCAACACCCGATGAGTGATATAGTTAATCATTCAACCCATCGTTGGCCCTTTAACTATTGTTGGTTCATTTGTGTAGATTATAGGTGAACCCATGACTATCGATGTGTGGGTTATTTCCCATCACTTGGAAGTGAAGCTTCACCGTTTGACATCAACCAAGGGAGAGATAACATGCGATGAGTGATTAAAAGTGTAGCTAGCGGCCAAGAGTCTTTTGTGATTAAAATCAATGGCTTGTATCACATTTTTGGCCTCCCCATTATCACTTTTTGTCTTCTACTTTTCAAAATAGAACCCATGACCACTGATGGGTAGAGTTTCTCCCCATCACATGGGCTTGGTTTGTCATGGGTTCGGGTTGTTCGGTCATGAATAAACATGAGATGGGCGACGTGGTTTGATTTGTGGCCCATATTTACTCTCTATTGTCAGGATTGACGATGTGCATGTTGAGGATGATGGAGTAAGGATGTAGATAGTTATGTGGTATTTTTAAAGCATCTCCTTGCTATTTTCTAAGTGCGATCAATAAAGAAAATGGAAATCCTTAATGTGCCTCATTGATCGAGTTTTAAATCTTGTGCAATTAATGGCTGAGATTTGACATGCAGTGATTGATTTTTTGCTGACATGAGTGAAGCAGGACGTCCATTAATTGTAGCATGCTTTCAATTCCTCTATTTAATGACGATTTTCTCTAGTTTTTTCACTTATTTGCATTTATCAAGGCACAAAAATAATTATCACAGGTGCTAGAGGAGTGAATTGCAGGTCCTTGAAGAGTTCCCATAAAGGTGGTTATCTGATATTTACTGGTATGTAAAGATGCATGTGGTGTTCCTTTTATTGTTCAATAATTATTTTGTGTCAAGTGCTTGTGGGGTTTTCATTGCCTGCACATGTGGGTGTTCCGGGGATTGTAGCTAGTGTTTTCCTTGTGTAATTGGCTCTGGTTAAGTTTTTGTCATAAAAATGAGTCAGCCAAGTTCCTCTATTACACTAGTTTGTAAGTCAAGGAGATTGAGTTTGCAAGAATCGTTGGTGTATGTGCCCGAAGAAAAATCCATTGTGGCGGAAATAGCAATTATTCCAAGGGCCAAGAGGACTATTTGCTGGAAGGCTGAGGGAGTTACTATCAAAAGAATCTACAATATTAGAAGGAGGATTGGCCTAGGGGAATCAACTGAACCTAAAGGGAAAGGGGTTCCTTCATTTGTGAAAGAATTAACGAGGACAAGTGTAGGTCCTAGGGATTGTTCAGGAAATCCCAGTTCTCTGGTTATAATTTTTTATAGTTCTTCAGGAGAGGATGGAAGAGCTAGCCTTGGCACTGGCCATTAACCTATTTCTCTTGTGCCATACAGTGACTCAGACAATGAGATAATCATTGCGACTCCACTCTATGTCAAAGATCATGGTGAGGGTGTCTACTTGGCGGCTGACAAGGATGGGTGACACCCATGTTTCTCTTCTTCTTGGTGTTTGGTTTCTAGGTGCTATGGTGATTTCACTCCTACGTGGATGGTTCAGTGGTTTTTTGCTATTGGTAATGTTGATGACTTTCCCTAGTATTAGATGGCGTGCAAATTTTGGTGATAGAACCTTTTCGAAGGTTGGTGTGGCATCTTCAACAAATGTCTTGGCACTCTTTTTTCCTTTTTTCCTTTTTCTTTCCCATTGTGTATGAATGACTAAATGTAATGGTTTGGGAATGGGACCAAATGAAATGAAATTAATTTTGAAATTACCATGAAATGTAACTGTAATGAGACTGATGCTTGTTGCTCTCTTGTGTTATAAAAGAGATTTCAAGGCTCATTACAGGGGTCAAAATTTTGAGTCCAGGATGGCCTAGGTAGACTATAGTAAACAAATTTAATACAAAATGCCTGATAGATATGCTAATAAATTGTATTGGGTATGAGTTATGTATGTGATAATCTTAAATAGTTTTGCATGAATTACTGATATTGAAGCAAATCTACAAAACTAAAGCATGTACTCTCCTGAATTTAGTTGTTACATATTATAAATGAAAATATCAAGTGTCTTTTCATTTATCTTCAGTGATTAATTGAATGTATGACTCTGTTCTTGGTTTAACTCAAAGGGTTAATTAAATACTTGAAGAGAGTTGTAGGTCTTTGAGAACTTGCATAGGATTTTGATAAGAAGTAATTCTTTAGGTATTGTGAGTTTTTATGATTTAAGGTATTATGAAGATAGTCCACCTATTTCAGGGTTAAATAATTTGTGTGTTACTGACTATTGCATATTTGGCTCCACTCCCAATTGATGAGACACTTTCCTATTTGTCATGATTTCTTTTAATCTGATGCATTAGCTAAAATACCTATCCATGGATTCACAATAATGATGATGCTTATTCAAATTCTATTGGTTCTAAGATGTAAGTCTGAAGTGTACCCTTGTTCCTAGCAAATGAATAGTTATTTGTGTAAAGTTCTGCCAGACTTTTCATTAGTGATGTTCATTTGCATTAGACATGAACTTATCTATGAAGAAGTGTTCTCCATTTTAATATAATCATTGTGAGCACAATCGAGAAATACCCTCCCTGGTTCCATAGAGTCTGAAGTGTAGGGGTGAAAGGCTAGAATACCTTTACCTGTTGAGTTGGCCATTCATCTTTAGGATTCTTGGTGATGAAGGTTTGCTACCATCTAGAGTTTTCCTAAGGTGTACTAGAAAAAACACCAACAGGTTCCTTAAGCTCTTAGGGGTTCACCACCAAGCAAATTCTTGGAAAAGACAATTTAACAAATGCCAATTCATAAAATCTAGTAATGTAAGACAAATAATGAGTGCAAATGATGAAATTAAGCTACACCAAGTTTGGAGATGCAACAAGGATTACAGAAATGTAAAGAAGCTTTCAAAATATACCTTGGAGGACTAAGATACCCAAGATGTTGTATTATTCCCACTGCTATTTTTTGGGGTAGATGCAAAGTCTTCGAATTCTGGAATAAAATCTTGAAGAATATCTAAAAAATACCTTGTGGAGGACTAAGATGCCCAAGGTGGCATATTAGTCCCATTTTGAATTTCTAAAGACTTTGAATGTGGTCCTAAGCTCCAAGGTATGCACTTGCTTCTCCTCAGATCTGAGGTCCTAAAACTTCCACATCCGACCTGTAGGTGATTTTATGTGATGATGACAACTTTGGAAATGCAACTTTGCAACCTTTCAATCTTGCACTCTAAATGATCTTCAAGTCTTCAACCAAGATCTGCATTCACAAATATGCAATATGGGAAAAACTTTTTGTTTTTTAGTTAATGGGGGTTTGCCTTGGTCAAACCCCTTGTAGCTAATTAAACCAAATGATGAAATGAATAAAAATAAGCATGAAACATGAAATAAGTAAATGATGTCACCTTGTGTGATGTTTTGTGAATAAAATCTACAATCTACCATGCAGTGGCCATGAGGAATGTAGATCTTGGATCCTTGAATTTGATGTGAACAATGGTTGTAAATATATCTTCAATGCTACATTCACAATCTTGGCTCAAAAATATGAATGGATGCAGTAAACCCTTGACATTATGCTTGAATTTAGATGATAGCTCCAAATGCTTGATGAATTTCTCTTGAATTCTCTTATGGACTCAATTTTTCTAGAATAGATGCTCTCGCAACTTTCTTAGATGAAAATGAGTGAAGAAACCTTGTATTTATACTTATTCATGCTTAATATCCTAAAATTACACTACAACAAGCCAACATATGAAATAATTAACTAAAGGAAGCTAAATCCCACCTAAATTTGAAATTGGACCCCAAAAATAAGCCTAGGAGGACTAAGATGCCCTAGGTGGTGTTTTAGTCCCAAGGCTCAATTCTCAGGGCACAAACTCCAAAAAGTGACCTAATTGAGAGGTTTCAAAATCAAGGTCCCAAAACCCATGGAGGACAAAGATTCCCTAGGTGGAATCTTAGTCCCAGTCCACAAATTAGGGACACATAGATAGAAACATTCAATGACCATTTATCTTTTGAGGTTTGTCAAGATTTTCCATAAAAATATATAGTTCATAGGGATTGTGGATGCAAAATAGGACCAATTAAGCCATAAATGAGCATAAATAAAGCAAGGTGGGCCCAAACAAGTGTGAAAATGCAAGGGTATGCATTTTACTACACTACACTTAATACTAAATGAACAAGTATGTTTCATCTCATATTGTAATGCCTTTGATTTAAAGATGGAGTATCATCTTAGAGACAAGAAACCTCAAAATTTAAGGGAACCCTATGAAGTTTTTTAACATATTGAAAGCAATAGAAGGGCTACTTGAAAAGTGGGAAGAAGAGATGATGTAAATTTTTTGAATAACCCTAAGGGTCACCAAAAAAAGGGGTCATGTTCTGATGATAAAATTGAAAAAATGGTGAGTACTCTTAAGGACTAGAGCTATAAGTTGGCCAAGGCTGAAAAGGGACTGTCAAATGACAAGTCTAATTTTTAGAAAAATGAATGATCATAAAGATTTCATGATCAAGCTTATAACACAAATTGGCATAATGGTAAGCCAATGTTTAATAATAAAAAAATTTGCAGAACAAATAAACTCCTAATCCTTTGAAGAAGAATACTACAAATTTTATGGATGACACTCCATGGTGTGTAGCATGTCAAACTACCTCATCCACCTCAACAATGTGTGGTAGCGCAATCCCTAGAGGAATATAAAAATGGTTGTGGGGATTGTGATATGCCTCATGAGCAAGATGGAGAGATCAACATGGTTTTTGGTGATGAAGAAAGTTCCTCTAGTGAAGAGTCAAATGAAATTAATTTGGTACACCAAAAAATCATGACAAATGCATATAAACAATAAGTGTTCTCTAATAAACATGGTGAAGAGGATTATACTATTAAAGCTCTTGAAACAAAAGATATAGATGTTGATAAGACAATCAAATGAAGAAATCAAGGAATTAACTATTGTTGTTGTTGCTCAATATAAGAGAAATTATCACTTGAGACATAGAGTTGTAAATAATGATCAAGGTTAAGTAGGCAACATATTCATCAAGGAATAGAAAAAAGATAAAATTAATGTTAGAAAAGCAAGAAAAAGGAAGAACCAAAGATAAAGAACACCAAGATATGGGGAAATAAAGCTATAATTGAGAATAATGATGATAAAGTTGTTTCCCTGGATCAACTCAAAACAAGTGTGAAGAGTTGAAGGTTGATGATGAGAGTACAATGGATGAGACTAAAAATGAAAAAAATAATTATTCAAAGCAAATTCCAACTAAGAGAATATTGTGGTAACATATGATGTACCAAAGTTTACTTCAGTTGATATGTTCCAGCTGTTATCATAGGTAAAATTATCAGTCCCTCTCCTCGAGATGATGAGGATTGAGGAGCATAAAAAAAAGGTAGTCTTTATTATCGATGGTGTGAGTACAACCTGTAATGATAATAAGGTGGTTTCTCAGCTTGAAATAAGTAAAATAATCTTGAAAGAAGATAGAGATGAGAGGATAAACAGTGATGAACCTCAAGTATTCCTAGGTGCCACACTTATAGCATGACTTAATCAGGTGGACCCTTTCTATATAACCCTTATCGTGGATGAAAAAATGTTGAAAAACTATATGATTGATTTAGGGGCATCCTCCAATATCATGCCAATCAAGATAATGCAAGATTTGGGGCTAAAGATTACCAAGGCTTATGGAAAATTTTATATAATGGACTCTAGAGAGGTTCCTTTCATATGAATCATAAAGGGAGTTCCATATAAACTGCCAACATATCCTTATAAATAATTTATGATGAGTAAAACTGTGACCAATATTCCTCTTGTGACTTATGGGATGCTATCTAAAAAATTGTATGCAGCTATAGGAGGAACCATGCTCCTGGATATGTCCTTTGCTACTATTCCCATTGATGGTAAATATGGTAGGATTTTTCGAGATCCAAGAGCTTTCCATATGATTGAGAAAATTGCTCCTAGAGAGAGAATCCATTTCGTGGATACCTGCATAAAGAACTTCAGAATTGAAGAGTTATCTAAAGAATAAGAAAAGGGACCTACACCATTAAAAAAAATAATAATGAAAGAAGTTGATACAGAAGAATTGTGGACCATGTATTTTGATGGGGATTTTTCCAAGGAGGGGTTTGGTGCACGAGTTATCTTAATTTCACCTAGTGTTAAGACTTTCAAATTTTCATTTTCATTAATGTTTGTCTATAAAAACAATTTGGCTGAGTATGAAGCCTTACTACTTGGGTTGATGTTAGCAAATAAACATGGAATTAGAAAGTTAAGAGTCCTAAGTGACTTATAATTAATTGTGTCACAATTAAGATCAAGGTTTGTGTGAAAGAATAGTAGACTCAAGAAGTATAGAAATGAAGGTTGGGATATAGTGGAAATGTTTGATGCTTTCAATGAATAGATATTGAGAAACAAGAATGTTGTGGCTGATTTATTAGCTAACATAGCATTAAGACCGGGTGATATAAATTTTGCAGGTATCTCAAAAGTTGACATACAAATAAGGCATTTTATCCCTAATAATATTTAAAACTAGCAAGTGTTTAATGATGATAAAACATATTAAAATTCTTGTAATATGTTGATTAGTATGAAATTCAAGAGATAGATTTTGGAGCTTTTATGGAAGTCATTGATGGGAAAGAAATAGTGTTTGGAAATTACGTAATGCAGCTCAAGTCCAATGAAATTCCCAAGGGGCTTGTTTCTCTAGAAAGCATTTTTGATGGTCCTAACAAAAGCAACATCAAAAATGGATCCACACACCAATATTATTTAGAAGAAGTTAATCTAGGAACTGAAAATGCATTAAAGAAGGTGTGGGGGAAAAATATGAAACCCTATATCAAAGTAATTCTTATTTCTTTATCAAAGGAAATATAGGCATGCCTTTGCATGGTCATAGGATGACCTAAAGTCTTACAAAGAAAATATTTTCTAGCATGAGATACCACTGAAAGATGATGCAAATCCATTCATATAGAAGCAAAGGCCTACTAATCCTACCTTAACACTCAAGATGTAAGAAAAATTGATGAAGTCAACAGATTGTAGGATCATAAAACCCATTAGACATTCTACTTAGGTGTCAAACCTTATGCTAGTTAGAAAGAAGAAAAGTGATATAAGGTTATGTGTTGATTTTAGAAATATCAACATATCATCGTTGAAAGATAACTACCCATTTTCTAATATGGAGGCAATTCTACAAAATTTCATTGGTTGTGAGCTAAGTTGCCCATGATGGATGGATTTTCAAGCTACAACCAAGTAATAGTCAAGGATTCAAATTAGTATAAGACAACTTTTAAAACTCCTTGGGGGACCTATGTGTATGTTAGGATTCCTTTTGGCCTAACTAATACCGATGCTACTTTTCAGAGAACTATGGATGTAGCCTTTTATGATTTCATTGATATTTTCATAGTAGTGTACCAAGATGATCTTACTACATACTCTGAAAGGGGAGAAGAACATTGTATGAAAATGGAGAAAAAAACTATCAAAGCATTAGAGTATGGGATATCACTCAATATTAAGAAGTGTTCCTTTGGAGTCATAGAAGGAAAATTGTTGAGGCATATAGTTTCCAAATAAGGAGAGAGGATAGACCTAGAAAGAGTGGTTGTAATAGACAACATACTCAGCCTACAAATGTGAAAGGTATCCAATCATTCTTTGGGAAGGTGAAATTTTTAAGAAGGTTTGTTACAAAATTTGTAGATATCACAAGGCCTATCTCAAAGATATTAAAAAAGTGAGAGAAAATAACATCGAGTGAAGAGTCGAATAAGGCTTTCACAAGTATAGAACAAGAAATTAAGGAGACACCAATCTTCTTAAAAGTCCTCTAACTTTGTAAAACCTTTCCAATTATTTTCCTTTGCCTCATTTCACACTATTACTACAATGTTGTTGCAAAATAATGATGAAGGCTATGAGCAGCCTATTTCCTTTTCCATCCAATCCTTACAAGTTGGTGAGTTGAAATATAATGTGACTAAGAAGCAAGACCATGATTTATTAAAAGAAGTAAAGAATTTTAGTTCATAATTTCTTGGAGCAACAATTGTTGTGTATGTTCCCACTACTACAGTCAAGGATATATTCTCACAACATGAAGTCACGGGGAAGCAATGTATTGGATTAATAGAGTACAAGAGTTCAAAATTGATATTCAAATCACCAAGTTGGTCAGAGGAAAAGGATTGGAAAAATTAATGGTAGCACAAAAATTAGAAGCCAACCAGGTAAAAAATGTTTATTTTTTTGATGTATCTCCTATTTGTGATATGAAAACTTTAGGGTGGTACAAAAATGTGTATTATTTGAAGAATGTGTCATGTGTTGACCTGAGCGACTGATAATAAAAAAAGAACACTAAAGTTGCAAGCCATAAAGTATGTTATCATTAATAATAAATTATGGTGGAGAAATATGGATGTGATAGTGCTAAAATGTGTCAATAGTGAACATGAATTGGAGATTCTAACAAAGATACATTATGGTGTTTGTGGTGGCCACTACATGGCCAAAACTATTGCACACAAAGTTTTAAGAGTAGGGTTTTGGTGGCCTGCACTTTTCAAAGATACAAAGAAGTTGGTGAGGCATGTCATTCATGCTAGAGACTCTTAGGGAAGTTTAAGTTTTCAATAAAATTTCCCCTTAGACAAATAATAGTGCACACACCATTCGAACAAAGGGAAATAAATTTTATTGGTGAAATTGGAGAGAAATCTAGTGGTGCAAACTCTTGGATTATTGAAGCCATAGAATAATTTACAAAATGGGTTGAAGCCATTCCTACAAGGAGGGATACAAGAAAAGTGGTTGTTTATTTCTTAATGAACATTCTAACCAAAATTGGAGTAACTGAGAATATAATATATGATAATGCAATTTGCTTCAAGTTAGAAGAGTTCACTAATTTCTACAACAAATATGGGATATCTATTTCATACTCATCTCCTTATCACTGATGAAGTAGGGAAAAATCTCCCCTTAATTAAATCTGAAATCAAACTACAATCTCAATGGATATGTGCACACACGATCTGAAACAACAAATGTTGAATATAAAATTTGCAAACTAGAATCAATGTATTATTTTTAAAACCTGTATTTCAAGAGTTACATAACTTTAGAAAATCTGTTTATATCAGATTTTAAAGTCCCTAGGACTGATGTAAATAGCTTAAAATGAATTAAAATCTTATTTTATATGCAAATGAACAAATACAACAACAAAAACTTTCCTCCTTTCAACTGCAACCTCCAATCTTCAACCTATAGTTTCAAATATCTAATCTTCCACTGAATCAATATTTAACAATGGATTCCATGATCTATTTTCTTGCCAAAAACACCTTCAAACATGCAACAAAACACTCCCCATATCCTCTCTAATAATATGCTACACTTGCAACAAAAACCTTCTAATTATAGCCAAGAATGGCTACCAAAACATAGTTAGAATTTCCCATAATCTTCATAAACAAGCTCCAAAAAATTCACCAAAAAAAATAATGACCAATTTAGGAAGAAACCTCTAAAAATTCATGCCAAAAACATTTAATAATATATAAAATTATTTCTCAAACCCACTCCCACCAAAATTGCCAAAATTGGAGTCCATTCCTAGATTTTAGGGAAACTTTAAATGCATTTTCCAACTCATATTCCTTCCAAGAATCAAAAGCCTAATTTTTTTCCTTCCCATTGGAAAATCCACAACCCCCTCTTCATGATTATTTTTTTCCACAAAGGAAAAATCAATTAATTATTTTTCATGCAAGTTTGTAACTCCACACAACCCAATGCCGAAGTTTTATTTTTTAGATTTTTCAAAAATTGCAACTACACTCCCACTACTCCACTTGCCAACATGGCCTTAAAAAGGTGAATTTATTTTATTAAATTAAATTATGCCAAATTTATTAAAATTATCCTCACAACATGAATTTAAAATACAATTTCCAAAATTTGATTTTTTTTGGTGATGCAAGATTGCCTTACACCCTGGATGCTCCTGCATCAAATGCATGAGATAGGAAATTTTTTCTGAATATGGAATCAAAAAATGGCGTTGAGTGGTAGTACATGTTGATTTGTTGTGTTTGTGATGTTTGTACTTGATGAAAAAACCGGTTCTTCTAATGGTTTTCTTTGATTGACATGGTTTGTTGTGTAGATTGGATGCTCAAGATTGGTTGTTTGGCATTTGATGCACTCATTGATTGTTAGGATTGATTGGTTCCCTTGATATGAAAATGCTCAATTTTCTCATGCTCAATTTTCTCATTGGTTTGACTATGTTGGTCTGACAGTGTTGATAAAGCATTGTACAGGTTATTGAGAATTGATCATTTTTAGGATCATTTGAAGGCTCCATTTGAGGTAGCATGATTACAAGTCACTCAACAGGCTCATGATATTCAGTTTGATAGGTATATTCAAAATATTGACAAGTCACTTTGTCATACATACTGGCAGATTCATTTTCAGGTATTCATGGGTTTATACATTTTTGCATTCTTAACTTGGGCCGATAGATTTAAATATATTTGAGTGGCACACCTTATGTTCTTCTCAAGCATAAAAGCTATGACTATGTTTCATTATAGTCAATCACTTTGTAAAGTGATTTGTTCTTGAGCAACATTATTTGGGTTTGACATTTGATCTCATTTCATTGGTATTTGATATGGTTTTAAGGTTCATGGTTTTAGTTGGTGTTTATCAGGTTGATCATTGGGATTTTATGAATCTTGGTTATATCAAAAGAAACTTGGAAGTCACATTGCATTGGCAAGGGAATTATGTTTCATATTAGCTTGATGTCATATTTTTCTAATGCATATGTTTTTTAATAATATTTGGTTGTTAAAGGAGACTCCATCACATGAGCCTTGACATCATAATCGACATATAAAGGTAATGTTTATCGAATGCAATGTTGTTTTGGGCATTATCTTTAAATGGTTTACTTGAAAAGGTATCGATCCTTATTGCATAGTGAATGACTTTGATTAAAGTCATATTAAAATTTGCATCGACAACCATCATTAATTATTACCCTTATCGACATTTCAAAATACTAAGATGTGGTATAATGTTATTCGGTGTTTATGGTGTATTGAATGTGTGCATGCAAATTTTGGAGGTAATAATGTTATGTCAGCATACTTGGCAAAGATGATTGTTTATCAGATTTCAAATGAATATGTAATTATGAATATTCATCGATTGACTTGGGGAAATGAATGGATTAGGGAAAAGTTATTATTGTGGGAAGTATGCGAAACCCTAGCCACCACCATTAAGATGTGTTAGTAGATTTATGAGCTCGATAGTGGAAGAAGATAGTTGAGAAACCCTAGCCACCATCCAAAAATTGCAAAGCTAGTATTGAGACTTTCGTGAACTCTTGTTTGTGCTAGCTGAAATGAAGGAAGAAATTGCAAGGTAGTTGTTTGTCTTATAGCTGGAAATGAAGTATTCTTGGTGAATTGTATGAGATTTATATTTGAAATTTAGTCGGCGTAAAATGAAGTAAAATCTTGACAATATCTCTATCATTTCGAAATGAAGATTGAAAAATGGTTTGCAATAAAAAAATAGTCATAGATAACTGCATTTTTCAGTTTTGGTTACTCGAGTTTGAGCTCGAGAGTTTTGGGTTTTTTACACAAATTTAATTTTTTATTTTAAGCATGGCTTTCTACCATTGTTGGGTGTGAGATTTGAAAGGGAATATATAGTGAGATATTGGTTAAGACAACAATAACTAGAAGAGGAAATGGGTCTATCTCCAATCTTCTTTCAAAAAAGAGATAATGATGAAGATGTTATACACAGTGGCATTTTTTGAATATCCTTAGTTGCTTTTGAAAGGCTCAGTCATTTGAGAGCCTTCTTAAGGTTTAATGATTGCAAATCAATGCAGTTTTAAGGTCTTAATGGTTTATCATTTGTGACATGTGTAAAACTTGGAGTTGGTGCTCCACATTGTTATAGAGTTGGTGCTCTTTTAATGAATACAAGGAACATTTATGAGTGGTTATTTATACCCCATGAGGGTTTTTCCACTCAAGGAAATAATGTGTTATGTGGTGAAATATATGCATTTATGTTTCAACCCATGTGATTAATTGTTAATGTTTTTCATTCTATCATTTTTCGATACAATTCATGCAATGCTCTGATACTTGACTAAACATTTCATTATGTTATAAAAGTGTTCAAAATATACATGAAGTTTTGTGGAAATAAAGCATTCAAAGGAATTGTTCAATCAAGTTTACATGAACAATCAATATCATGCTTTGACATTGTTATGTAAGTCTTTTATCAATCTTTCAATCTGCTAGAAGTTCTTTGATGTGTTAGAGTTCACTTTGCAAGTTAAGAGGTTTCATAAAGCTATCTCAAGGTCATTGTTTAATTTTCTCATGAAGTTAAAAGTTTGAAAATTTGTACATTACTCTGATTCACCGCCCCCTCTCAAAGTAATTCATCTTCCAATAGTACCACCCTTTCAAATTACAATAAATCCTCAACAAAATCCATCACTGAATTAGATAGAATATTTCTTCCTCCATCTCTTCTAGCATTTACCCAAGACATTTGTCATCCACCTCCACCAAGTGTGCACTTCCTTCTTCCTTTATCTTGTAGACTCATGCCAACCATGAACCATCCTCCCTTTCCACATCTCTTATTTACTCCTTTTCTTCTTTGTAGGATCCAACACACCACAAACCGACCACCTCCACCAAGTTCCTCTTGTAGTTTCTTCTATAGCCTCTACCTAAAAGTATACATCTATATTCCACTCTGGATCTTCACAATCCTTTTTCTTCTAACTCTTTTCTCATATCATAATGAAAATCCTTTGCAAGTTAAACATTACAAAAGTCATAAAAATCAGATTTTACCTTGATGAACTATTTTGTCAAAACATCTTCTTCCTCACTGTTGAATGTTACTATCTATGTTGTTGCATTGAACAAATTCTCTATCTTTTTTATCTCTTCCTCAAGAAACTCTTGGTATTCATCAAGTTCCACATCGAAAACTGGATCCTCATACATCACTACATACTTTTTTTTAACTTCAACATCCTCAAGTGCTGCAACTTTACTCACAAAAATCTCCTTAGTTCTCACTTTTGGAACTCCTCCATCTTTAGCCAATGCTGCAACAAATTTCTCTTCACTTTTATCATTTTATTCCATGCTCTCACCCAAGCATACCTCTACAACATCATTTTCCTCTTGGATGTCATAGTTTCTTTTTTATTCTCATCATCCACTACAATCTCACCATCTTCATGCTATCCTCAAAGCATACTTTTGCAATATTTTATCCTTCATGTTCTCCTACATACACAACTATGAAATTTTTTTTGCCTTTATTCTTTGGAATTTTCAAGGCCTCACAAAACCTCCACAAAAATCTTCAAATTCTCAAATTTTTCTCAAGTAAATTGCCTCACATTCGGTGATTTATTTACATGCAAATCACACACACACCACCACAAGTCCTAGTGCAAATAACCTCACATCGGTGATTTTTCCTACACACTCAAGAAATCCTACTCTAATACCACTAATGAAGTAGGGAAAACTCGCCCTTAATCAAATCTGAAATCAAACTACAATCTCAATAGACATATGCACACACCATCTAAAACAACAAAAAATGAATACAAAATATGCAAACTAGAATCAATGTATTGTGTTTAAAACTTGTAGGAAGGATTACATAACTTTAGAAAATCTGATTATATAAGATTTTATAGTCACTAGGACTGATGTAAACAACTTAAAACAAATTACAATATGATTTTATATGAAAATGAAGAAATACAATAGAAAAATCTTTCCTCCTTTCAACTGCAACCTCCAATCTTCAACTTGTATCTTCCAATCTCTAATATTCCACTGAATTAAATATTTAAGAATAGATTCAATAATCCATTTTTTTGTTACAACACCTTCAAACCTGCAACAAAGTACTCCTCATATCCTCTCCAAGAATACACTACACTTACAACAACAACCTTCCAATTCTAGCCAAGAATGGCTACCAAAACATAGTTAAAATTGCCTATAATCTTCATAAACAAGTTTCAAAACCTTCACCAAAAAAATCATGACCATGTTGGGAAGTAACAAAAATGCATGCTAAAACATTTAATAATATAGAAAATTATTTCCCAAACCCACTCCCACCAAAATTGCCAAAATTGGAGTCCATTCCTAGATTTTAGGATAGTTTTAAATGCATTTTCGAACTCATATTCCCTCCAAGAATCAAAAATCTATTTTTTTTTCCATCCCATTAGAAAATCCATGACCACCTCCTCATAATTATTTATTTCCACAAAGGAAAAATCAATAAATTATTTTTCATGCAAGCTTGTAACTACTCACAACCCAACAACCAAGTTTGATTTTTTAGAATTTTTTAAAATCTCAACTACACTCCCACTACTCCACTTGCCAACATGGCCTAGAAAATATGGAATTTATTTTAATAAATTTAACTATGCCAAATTTATTCAAATTATCCTCACAACATGAAGTTGAAATGCAAATTGCAAAATTTGAATTTTTTTGGTGATGCAAGAATATCTTACACCCTGGATGCTCCTGCATCAATCACCCAAAAGGAAATGGAAAAGAATATTCCAATAGTAAAATTATAATTAATATCATTAAAAGGGTCATTGAAAAGAAAAAGAAGGGTTGTGACTCAAAATTGAGGCATTCCCTTTGGGTTGATAGAGTTACCATAAAAAAGGCAACAAGACAGTCTCCATATTATCTATTTTATGGTATTGAGACTAGGATGCCAACCAACAACTTGCTATAGGTGTAAAAGTTTATACAAGAATAAAAATATGACATCCGCATGATATGCAAAAAAGAATCAATTCTTTGGTAGAACTAAATGAAATAAAAAGGGAAACATAACATAATTATTGAACACCCAAAATACTGAGAGGGGAGTGAATCGGTATTCTATATAACCAATTAATCACAAACCATCCAATTAACAAAGTAAATCTAACTTTAGTAATTAATGAAAACATAAAAGAGATCTAAAGACCACATAACACGTGAACACCAAGATTTTTATGTGGAAAACCCAAAAAGGAAAAAACAACTGTGAGGATTAGCTCACAATGTATTATAACTGGTTATAAGATATTATAGGGGCTCACTACCGAGACACACTATCTCTGTAAGGCTCACAACCAAAAATAGATACAAAACAAAAGTGGCTACACAACCAAAGTATGAAATGATACAAATTTCACCTTCCTTTTTCCGAATTCAATTCCTTTGAATCTCTGAATACAAAATATTACTCTTCTCAATGGTCTCTTAACATTCTCAACAGTTCTACCCTTATTTTGGTCTCACACATACAAATTTTCATGTTCATACAATATCAAATCTCACGCATATGGAATTACCTTGTTAACACCCTATACAACTCAAAAATGTCCTACATATATACCCAATTACATCCGCATACATAAATTAGATCAACCTAATTAGATGTAGCTCTATTTTAATTCAAAATAGCTTAGTCAGCTCCACACTTGATTCAAAAACATCTTCTTGTTCAAATCAAATGTGAAATAATTTATTTAGGTCGACATGGACCTAAAATAGGTCTTAATAACTTTCATAGTACATAATTATTCTTTACAACATATAAAATGTATTATGTCGGTCAGGAATCGGACCTAACACAAAATAAGACAACTGATCACACACCAATGATTCATCTAATCACATAAGCATGCACCAACTAGAATATGTAGAGTACTGACACCTATAGACTATCTACCAATATTATAAAGACTAATTCTAAACACCAGAGGAATGCATACCAGATAACGCATACCCATTTACACTATATAAAGCCAAAAAATAATATGTCAAACTTTTGCTAATTATATTTTTTAGTTTGTTCATCAAAAATCGATGAAATATTTGATCATAGATGCATTTGGTGGTCTTGAATAACATACTGAAACCTCATAAGACGATCTTATAACATGAGAAATTTTGGACCAAATTATTGGATTAAGATGTTTCCAAAAACCATTTATCTGATTAGACAAAATTGTCAATAACCAATATTGGCATCAATGAAAACACATCACAGGGTTCCTTCATTATTTCAACAACAACAATATTACAATTTAGTTGCCGTTGAAAAATTTATGTGACAAGAAATATTCTCCCAATAAGTTTGAAGTGGAAAGCATGGTATTAATGTGGAATACAAGAGATTAGGAAAAGGGAAAACATGGGAAGTTTGATCATTTATGGCTTGTTCCTTATCTAATAAGCCACACATGGGGAAGATTCATATTTCCTATAAAATTTGACTGGAGAACTTCGAATTACCAGTACATGGAAAATTCTTGAAGCCATACTTCACTTGAGGTATGTTTCATTAAATGTACATTGTATTTTGTTGTATATGTTTGTACACAGGGCCTAGTTTTCCTTTGAGTGTGTTTTGGTTTGGTTTTCTTGCCATGTCTGGGTATCTCTAAGGTTTTATTCTCCGTGTTCTAGTCTAGTCTACTTCACCAAAAGATTCATGGGATCTCACTTTGTTCCTATTGACAAAATTTCCCCAACTAGAGCCATTGATAGAACTTCTAAAATAATTTGTGGTTCTAATATTTCATTTCAAAATTATAAGAATTTCAATGGTTTTATGGGCTAGGGTTTGTCATTTCCTGCATCTAGGGTTCACCTTAAGGGCTAAAACCCTCTTTAAACCCTAACAATTTTATTGCTTAGTTAGTTTTATATTTGGTTGTTGACTTGTTATTGGTCATTACCAGTTCCCTTAGTTACAACATATGCCATTGAAGTTGTATATCCACTGGCCCTAGTTTTCTAGTCTTACTGATTACTACCCCTTTTAATATTTGATAATCTTAAGCCTTGTGGGTCATAAAATATTTCACATAAAAGTCTAAATTTTTCACCCTAGGTCTAAAATAATTTTAAGTCTTAAATTCATGTATCAACCTAGTAAATGGCCCCAAATTAATTCATAACTAAAAGCACGTGCTCAAAAATGCTTTAAGCTAAGCACGAATACGTCCCACCTTGCCATGTGTTTACCTTTTATTGGTCCCCACTGCCCTACAATGAGTAAAATATTCACAAAAAATTATGTGTGGTGGTTTAGGAGGGCACCATGTGACCAACTTGAATAGTGGGCACTAAGAGGTCTCTCCATAGCTTTTGGCAGGCCCCATTATCTAAAGGTTCTTATGGTGCGATGTGGCACTATCCTAACCATATTCTCTACCATTCCATAGGAGAACATATTTGAAGACCTTGGTTGACCACAAGGTTGTGGGAGGATGACAAGTGGCAAGATATCAACCATCAGATAGAGAATGAAGGCAAGATTAAATATTTTTCTAAGTATAGAGGAATGAGGGGTGAATATAAAGAGTGTGTATCTTATGACACGTGGAGATTTTTTGGCATAGCACAGATGCAAATGTTTTAATCTTGGTTGTTTTGTTTGTACATGAATTAACATGTGATAAAATATGCCTAAGTATAGGTGATACATGGAGGATCAACCAGTGCACATGTTGGGCATGTAACATCATCTGAGAGCATTCCTTGTTATTCCACAAGTTTTGACCTGTTCTCTAATACATGAGTGTGAGGGTGTCATGAGTTGACACGTTAGTTCTTTTGACATTCTTGAAGATTGTGGGGCCCATGATGACTTGTATTAGGATTTTCCATATGGTGAAATATTATTGGTTCTAGGCTAAAGTCAATGACCATCAATTTTTTTAAACTTGAATGACTCAATATGAGTAGTCCAAAAGTACATATCATCTCAAGATCAATGGCTCAAATTCAAAACTGAAGAAAAAAAGTATATGGAGTTGTTCTTGTTTGCACGAGTAAGAAATAATGGTGGACAAGATGCTATAAGGCTTGAATTTAATGCTTGTTTCCATAAAATCTAGATTTTATGTTCATTCCCAAATTACTAAAGCATTTGAAAGCATCAAGAGATCAATTTCTACGAGGAGCGAGTACTCTGTGAATAAGAACTAGGGTTTCCAATATCCAAACACCTGTAAGTTGAAATTTTCTTCTACCTTTCTTAATTATATGTAAAATTGTATTTTGTTGCTATTTGTGAAGTTGAATCAGTATTCTAGGGTTGTATATTCCAAATTGCTTAAATTTAAGTTTCTTGTGTGCAATGAAGTCATAATTTCCCTAGTTTCATCTATGACTGTGTTTAAACATTAGTAACCTTGTAGGAAACTAATGCATAAGAAGGATGAACTAATTCAAAATATACCCAAGGGGTAGGGTGTAGCTTGCTTCAACTCCATGGCTTCTCCTCAATGCATCTTCAATACCTCCATTTGCTAGGATTTGGAACTTTTATTGCCCCACTAAGATAGATGATTCCATGAGCGAATAAAGAACCATAAGACATGTTAAATCCCTGAACTTAGACTTTGAGATCCCTTTCCCAACAATAAAAAGGTGCTTCCACTAGGCACACAAAGTCTAGACTCATGCATGGACCCAAACTCGCTTGGGCATCATCAATTTCCTTGGTTGTGTATTATGTCTTTTTGGGATAGTCCTACAAAGACTTAAACCAAACCTTCAAAAAAATCAAAACTCTTGATTCTAGGCCTGCACATAGTTCTAAGACATCAATAAAAATCTATACAAAACAACCTTAATGGAATGCATGCAAGGATTTTTGTTATATGCAAAAAGTAGAGGATTTTTCAATGGATTTTGTGCTTTCTTGAAGCGGACTAGTGAATATTTCTCCCAAATGTGAGAATATTGGGACTTATAACCTTGAAAATATTGAAGAAAATGAAAATAAATAATTTTGAATGAGTTTATAGCACTTTTGAGTTGTGGATACAAAAGTTATCACATTTTGAAGGTTCCTAGTTTACCGTGGCTAGGGTTTGGGTAGATTTTAGTAAAAATTCTATAACTTTCTTGAAACTAAATGAAATAAAATGAAAAAAAACACAAAAATGGAGCATATTCAAGTTCCTAACAAATGAAATTTATTTAAGATTTATCCATGGACTGTATAGTCTGTACAAGAAGCTAGAAGTTGTTGCAACTCAGAAAAATCACTGTAAAAGCTTGCTTGTAATCATCAAAACACCAAAAATTAACTCCCTCTTCTTGCATTAAACCATAAAAACCTTATAAATACCTTTAAAAATAGTTACAAATGTTTTCCAACTTTTTTTTAGTGTTTCCTTGATTTTATGCCACTTGCAAAAAAGTTGCATGGCTATTTTTAGCAACTTTGACAATTTTGAGCAATTTTGGCAAATTTTAAACCCACACCTCATAACTCACCAAAAATGGATTAAATACATTGAAAATAGTCATAAATTACCTTATTAACCCTTTAAACCAATGAATCATCTAAAAAAACCAAAAATAGAAAATTAAAGCAAAAATGAAACTTCAGGTGACCCTGCACCAGAAACCCTAGTTTTCATAATTAATGCTAAATATCATCCCCAAAGCCTCAATACTTTGGTTCCACTCTTGTCAAAAAGAGATCCCTCCATTTAGAATTGATAACCCAATTACCTAGTTCAACCAATGAGAGTGTCAAAGTTAAACTACTATTACAAGGCCCAGGGGTAGATAAGGGTATAATAGATAAAAATTATGCAATAAAAGATGAAGGTTATTGGGTGGGAGTTGGTTAAATATTGGTATGGTAAAAGAAATTTTGTGGTTCTTAGCTTCAATTGTTGTAACCTCGACCTGGGAAAATTGATAGTCCCCAATGTGTATTTGGATGTGGATTTAATTAATGCTACCACTAAAAATTATGATCCCATTGTTAGGGTTATAAGGACACATACTAGGGTTGAAATGGTGAGATTGTACATAGAAAAAACTATTGGTGTCTTTGGACTAAACCCTAATGAAAACAAACCTATCAACCTCAAGGCATTGAGAAAGGGGTATGAATAGAACAAGAGCATTTATAGGGTGACAATATTGCCAAGGTTTTGGGTGAAAGGAAAAGGTGGAAGTATAGTCAGGTTCACACCTGCACAGTAGGAACCATTCAAATTTGATAGCTTTAAGGGTTAATTTTTTAAAACCTACTACACTTTGTGCCAAGTCCTAGGGCTTAACCCTCCACAAAGGATGCCTATAGCTCTCATGTTCAAGCGAAAAAATATATAGAACATCTTGGAAAATGAGGAATATGATTTTTCTACCTATCTATTAGATGTAATTCATAAGGAATTGGTGGCCATCAAGGTAGCAGAGAGTGGTGTGAATTTCTGGTGATACTCCATATTGTGACACATATTCTTGTCTTTTAAATATAAGGATTTGGTCTCATGGCTAAAAATCACAATGAAGGATAATGGTTGTGAATAAATTTTTGTCCAAATATGGAAACATTTATTGGACAAGTATTGCAGAGAGTCATGTATCTGTGACATTCACAAACTTGTTCTCTACCCAAGTTAAAAGTTATTTGAGAGGATATGTGCCAAGAGTTCCAACAAAATTGAATGACATCATGATGAAAGGAGAGAAGGCCTGATTTGGGGATTCATCATAACTAGGGTGATGTTATTATACATGTAGATTGCATGGTTTTGAGAGTTGTTGGAACCAATACAGACCCAAATGTTTTGCCATGATTTGTACCATTCATAATTATTTTTGTGATGTTATGTGGAAATTTGGAAGGACTAAGGATATGCATCTGGCCAACTAGAAGAAGGGATACATTTTCCATCAGGTTATAGTGTTTGATGGTAGGATTTCGATGGTAGGATGTCGATGCTGTCACAATTCCTACTGATTTAATCTCTTTAATGTCAAACCAGGGGTGTCTAAAGCTATTTGTGGTAAGAGTCGGGTCAGTTTTTGGGGGGTTTTTGTTGGTTTCCACTCGATTAGGAGTGTTTCGAAGTTATTTTTAGTTTTTTGGGAATGTTTCTATTTCCTGATCTATTTTAAATAACCTTCAAAATGGAATTTGAATAGAGATGTTTTGTTTCAGGACAATTTAGATTGTGGAGGAATGGAAGATTAACTTAGTCTAATTTTTTAAATCTTGAAATCTATTTAAAACGTAATTAATTGATCTAGAAATAAACTATTCCATTCCTCACTTACTAAATTGACAAATAATTGTTCCTCTTTGCAAAAAATCCATTAAAATGATGATTTAGACTATCTCCAATATGCAAATGATTCTTAACTAAGAAATATACTATAGAAAGCAATAGGACATTTGATTTTAATAGAACAATGTGAAAATGACAATAAATGTAATTTTGATCTAATATTCTTTCCAATTCACAAAAAATGAAATGATTATAACTTGAAATAATAAAAAAAACAAAACATAGCAGTAACAAATGAGCTGAACAACTAATAGGATCACCTCAATCAAAAAGTCTACTAAAATAATCTAGTGCAGATTTGAGATCAACTTCTTTTTTTATATTTCCATAGAATGTTCCCAGATAGGGACGAAGTACACAAATGATTATAACTTAAAAATTAAAAAGAAATTACATGAGAAAGTTTCAAAAAATGATACAATCTAACATCCAAATGAGTTGGGACTGGATATAAATATCCAACTTATTTCAAAAATAAAAGATAAGCGGGAAACTAATTTAATCCTAGTCTAAGAGATATCCTGGCGCGCAGGAACATAATTTGTGAAGATCCTCATAACTGTCTTGAGTTGGCATTTGAATTCTAGATTTTTGAATTGGAAGTGCTCTGCTAGAACTATGGTTGTGATTGGTAGATATCTCATCTGAACGGATGAGTCAAAAGGAAATCATCTTATAGATAACTCTCTTGAGGATGAGTCGCACATAAGTTAGACATTGATCACTTTTAAACAAAAAATAGTTAGCATTCGGCTGAGAAATAAATATTAGTTCAGTTGCATCATAAAGGTGCACTTATCATGAAATATTCATAGGTTAATCACCACATCAATCATGCATTTAATAGAAATAAGAATTAACATTGAACATTCATATTCTAAGTCTTTATACCTCATTAAGTTCATAAATGTATACATACAGGAAAACATTATGAGTTCTAAAGCCAAAATATTAAATATTAAAAAGGTATAAAATTAGTAATTATGAGGTCTTTGTTGGGCCTCATCATTATCCTCCTATTTTTAACCATGTCCTCATGGTTACAAAATAGATAGGATAGGAATACCCCTATTGAGTGTTTATGTCAAGATGGCATAGTCAAAAACACTGCTCTGTATTCCATATCAGTTCTTGTAGACATAGGAAAACCATTATTATTTTCCAGATTATCATACCAAGATTTTAGGAATTCAGATGGTATCTGTGCAGATGCATTTATCTTTGGTTCAGGCATGATGATCATAGGAATTTTGAATCTCATCTCAACCCAGAATTCTTGCTACTGATGAATCAAATTGATCACATGTCTCACCCGTACTAGGCTCCACTTGATATTGTTTGGATTTATTGGCTCCCTTCTCTTTAGTGGCTGTAGAAGTGATCTGAACCTTTCTTCACATACTTGCAGAGCTAAGGGAGGAAGATTTCCTTCAACATCTTGGTAAGTTGCACTAATTTTCAACAAACTAGTGACATAGATAAGGGTTACATCATTGATTCTTGAAATAGATCTAAATATCTTGATGTAATATATTGATTCTGGATATTCTGGCCTCATTGGTAATCCATATGTTTGTTGTATTTTCCTATATTCCTCTATTCTATCTTATCATTCAAACTGGTTTTTCAATAATGAAACAAATGATTTTATCTGGAGTTCACCAATGTAGACATTATGAAATGAATCATCATTAGTACCCATGAGAAATCCATACTAGAAAAACTCACACATTTGATTCTGGATGTCTGGGTAACTATTAAAATAACAATCCATGAAGTCATCATCATTCTATAAATCAGTAGGCCTTTTCAATACAATTTGATTCAATTTCCATTTCAGAAACAACTCTTTGAGAAACAATCCATATACCCCTAAAGGTTTCCTAGTGCAAACTAATACAAATGCTATATCTACTATCGTGTTCATCCTTTCCTCTGCTTCTTCTTTTTATTTTGCGACTTTGTCCAATTTTTCTTGAAGTTCTTTGTTAAGCTGCCTATACTTCATAACTATCAGGGAAAGGTATCTAGGCCCTATGGATTTTTCTTTATGTTCTTCATAGTTTTTTTTTTTGAATTTTTTTGCAAAGTAAACCTGCCATTTCTGGTTTTCAATTTACTCTGTTTATTTGTGGCCATCCAAAATGGGTCTAAGGATTGAACGTTTCACCTACAGAAGAAAAATATTCCTTAGTAAAATTCTTTATTCTTGCTTGAAGCTTTGTGATAAATTCTTCCTTCGATGTTGGTTTATGATAAAGCTTGAGCCTATGCCCATTTACCAACACTATTTTTCTCTCTCCATCTATAGGTATTAACTAAATAGCTCCATTATGAAATACTTGTGCAATATCATATGGCCCAAGCCATCTGGTGTGTAGTTTTCCTTTAAATTCCTAAAACCTTGAATCAAACAACAAAGTCCAATCACCTGCGGTAAATTGCTTACTGTGGATATTTTATCATCCCATTGTTTCCTTTAGCCTTGAATGATTTCAGTTCGGTGGAAAGCTTCAGTTCTCATTTAATCCAAATTATTTAGCTGCATTATTCTATTCTTCTATGCTTCAGTAAGATATATCCCCACATTGAAATTTGTTCTAAGTGTTTCTAACTCAAGCTCAATAGGAATGATAAGAGTTTTTCCATAAACCAACTCATATGGTGAAAATCCAGTAGTTGTCTTCCATGTTGTATTGTATGCCCATACAGCTTTGGTTAACCTATCAAATCAATCATTTTTTCTAGATGAGACTATTTTTGTGAGAATATTTTCTAGTTATCTATTAGTCACCTCTACCTATGCATTTTCTTGAGGATGGTAGGGTGATGAATTCCTATGTTGAACTTGATATCTAGCTAGAAACACCTGAAGCATCAAAGACATGAATTGTAGCCCTTGATTTGACACAAGTGCTTTAGGTGCTCCATAACTTTGTAGAATATTATTATATATGAAATCTGCAACTTCTCATCCTTAGTAGCTAACAATGCTTTGACTTCTGTCCATTTCCATTTGATGGAGGATCTATTGGGCCAATGAAATCAATACCCCATTTTTCAAATGGTTCAAGTGAAACTTGTGTCTATAGTGGCATCTCTATTGATCTTCTAGGTCTCCCCATTCTGTGACACCGATCACAATGTTTGATGTAATGAGATGTATCTTTGGTCATAGTAAGCTAGAAATAGCCTGCTCCTAATATTTTATGCACTATTCTTATGGTGGAGTAATGTCCTGCTCCTGGTTCATCATGACATGCTCTTAATATATCATATACATCAGTTTCCTTCACACATCTCTGCATTACCTAATCTGGGCACATTTTAAACAAACAACCATTAATCCATTCAAACTGAGAGATTTCTCTAATCACCCTTTTTTCTGTTTTTCTAAAAAATAAGGACATTTCCCAGTTACTAAGTAATTTGCAATATCAAAAAACCATGGTGACTAACTAGATATTGCAAATAGATTTTCATCGGGAAATGCAGCTTCCACAAGCTCATTATTACCTTGCAAAACCATTCTTGACAAAAATTCAGCTACAACATTATCTCTACTTGGCTTATCAATGATGGTTATATCAGATTCTTGTAGTAATAACAACCATCTAATTATATGTCCTCCCACAAAAAATTTATTCATAAGATAACAAATAGCTGCATGGTCAGTATGCACAATTTTTTATATCTAGTTATATAATGTTGGAATTCATTTATAGAAAACACAACCGCTAAGAATTCCTTCTCAGTAATAGTGTAATTTAGTTTTGTCAGATTGAGGTTTTTGCTTATATAATATATAGCATGCATTGCTCCCAATTCATCCTTTTTCCCAAGAACTCCTCCTATTGCAAAGTTAGAGGCATCTGTATTAATGTGAAACGGTTTGCCCCAAACTGGACAAGCAATAACGGGTGAAGTTGTTAAAGCTTGTTTGATTTGATCAAATGACTCCTGACAAGATGAAGTCCACAAAAATTCAGAGTCTTTGTTCAAAAAAGTAAAGAGTGGGCCTACAATTTTACTAAATCCCTCTATAAACCTTATGTAATAAACAGAGTGTGCTAAAAAACTCCTTACATCCGTTTGACTCAAAGGTATGGGTATTTGTAAAATTATTTCAACTTTCTATGGGTCTACTTTAATTCCTTCTTTTTATACATGATGAACCAAGACAATTCCTTTTGTCATCACTAGAAAAATATTCTAACGGTTTAAAGAAATTCTATGTTCTTTAGATTTGTTTTTAAGACTTTGTCCAGACTTTCCAAGGACTCCTCATAGGTTTTTCCATGGACTGTGAAATCATCCATATAAACTTCCACACATGTTGCTGTTAGGTCTACAAACATAGCAAAGACAACATGTTGAAAGGTTGCAGGAGCATTACATAATCCAAAAGGTAAGAGCCTATAAGAGAAGGTACCCTATGGACATGTAAATGCTATTTTATCTTGATCCTCTAGAGCTACCTGAATTTGGTTGTAGCCACTGAACCCATCAAGAAAGGAAAAATAACTACTTCTAGATAAATTTTCCAATACCTGATCTATGAAGGGTAATGGAAAATAATCCTTTTTTTTAGCCTTATTTAGCTATCTATAGTCCACACACACCATCTATTTCTCATTTTTATTAGGTACAATGACTAATGGAGAAACCCACTTCCTATCTGAAATATGATAAATAAATCCTACTTGGAGTAATTTTTCTATCTCTAATTTTATGAAGTTTCTCAGAGCAGGGTTGATTCTTCTTTGAGGTTGTCTTATGGGTTTCACATCCTTAGTATAAATGTGGTGTGCACATATGTCTGGATGGATTCCTATCATATCCTTATAATCCCAAGTGAAGGCTTATGTATTTTTCTCCAAAATTCATTATAAACCTTCCTCTTGTTTCATTGTTAGAGAACTTTTGATAAGTAGAGGTTTATCTACTTGAATTAGGATTTGTTTTGTCTTTTAATAAAGATTCAAGGGATTTCCAATTAAAGTGTTCAAAAGACAAGGATGTGGTAGATGTTGATGAAGTAACCGACTCTCATCATTTTTTTTTATTTTAGAAAAATGACAACATGGTAGAGTTTTAGAATTACTACAAAATCCTAGGTCTTCCTATTTTATGTCTACTGATTCCTGATATTCCTCAGCATGCTTTGCTAAGGTCATCATTGCAAGGACCCTTATTTCCTCATATTTAGAATCAGGATCATCAATCTAGATTTGATTATCAGATGCTAAAGATGATTTTGTTGGTGGATACAGAGTCAATTCCTTTTGTCTAATCTCGTTAGAAATATTCATATTGCCAGATCTACAATCAATGAGTGCGACAGTTGTTGCGAACCAGGGTCTTCCTAAAATAATAGGATAACCTCTCTTTCTCTGTTTAGTTTGTAAAACAAGGAGATCCACGGGATAATCCCAAGTGTCAATAGTGATAATGACATCCTCAAGAATTCCTTCAGGTTTTGTAATCGATTGGTCAACTAATTATAGAACTATATTTGTTGGCTTAACATTCATAATACCTATCGTTTCAGCTATTTCAATAGTAATAACATTAATGGAAGCTCCCAAATCAATAAGAACATTCTAAATTTCAATACCATTAATGAAAAGGGTAACCACAGGGCTTCCTGGATCACCATACTTATGTGGAACTAAATTTCCTGATAAGACATTAGACAACTTCCCTCCAACTTGAATTATAGGGGGCAATTTCTTTTTCCTCCCTGGTGTCTTAACACACAAAGATTTAACTACCTAGTTGATCTTTGGTATATCACAAATAGCCTTTAAAATGGGAATTTCAATTTTTTATTTTCTTAAGCTCGTCAATAATTTGAGGATCAACTAGATAATCATTTTTATCAACTTGTTCAACCAATGGTTCCTGATGAAATCGTGAAAGGAAATGGTACTTGTTTAGAATGATCTTCTTTGATTTCTTTTTCTATCTCCTTCACTAAATTTTGTTGTTGATCTTCCTTAGTTTCTTTAGGTTTTGATGGTATAACTCTATTCCCTAAATGAATATCCCCTATTTCAATGTTATTCAAGCTAATTGTGTTAGGCTCAACATTATAGGCAGGTTGTTGAGGTTTAACATTCTTTAGACTAGGAAATGGTTGAGCAGGTATCTGAGGTTGATTGACTGGTTCAAAGCTTGAAGGTTGGTTTTGTCTAGTTAACTAACTCTGATTCTAGGGTCTCTTTGGCCCTTGATTAGGTTTCCACTGGTTAGGCTGCCATTGGGTTTGATTCTGCTTCCATTGAGATTGGTTTGGCTGCCACTGAGGTTGGTTCTATTGTGGATATTTAGGTTGTCCCCATGGTGGTACTGAAGGGTTTGTCATGGGTGGAGGTGGATTTTGCATTTGTTGAGGGCTCCACTATGATTGGGAGTTCCATTAGCCGGGACAATTCCATTGGTTATTCCACTAATTTGAACCCCAGCTAGGAATACTTCTAGGTTGACCAAAGGAAGAGTTAAACTATCTTTGTCCCACAAAATATAGTTCCTCTTCTATTGGTGTTGGTTTCTTCAACTGGTTCCTAATTTTTGGGAGGAGGCTACATTTACCAATAGAGTGTTTCTTTTCACATATCTCACATAAATCTACTTGATTAAGAGGACATTCTCTCAATGGATTATTATCCCTACATAACCTCCATAACTTTAGAGACATCAGATGAGGAATCCTTGTTCCTTATCCTATAACCTAGTGTGGTTCTGGAGTAATTCTTACAAATCTCAATGATTTTCTCAAAGGTTTGTTTATTAATATATCCTTTTCCTATCAAATTCAGGGCTTCTCTGCAATCATCATCAATGTCTTTTACAAATATGGATTATGTATTTATATTTTTGATATGATATGCAAGAGCCCTTATTGACATTATGTGATGTGTATGTGATAGATGATTTATTTATGCATATGTGTATGTTCATGGTTTCATTATGGATGATTATTATGATGTATGGATATGCCTATAATGATTTATGTTTATGCCTATATGGATAATATGGATGATATGTATGATGTTCAATGTTTACGATGTAGGATGTGATGGATGATTTATGATTTAATATGCTATAGATGTGGATATGGTCCTAAATATTTGTGATGCAGGTGACGATCCATGGAAGATGTTAATGATATATGCTAATGCAATGGATTAGTAATGAGATGAATTTAAGATGTATAGAATAATCAATTAAAATGAATCTAAACATCTTTAAAATGATTATGAGATGATAATGTACATGGGATGAAATGCAACTTAGCGAACCTAAAATGAGAATGAAAAAAATGCAATTAAATTCCTTAAGTAAATGAAATGCAATGTGATCATGAAAGTAAAGAAAGGCTTGCATAATGATGGAAGTGGAGGAGATGATGGGTGTGTAATTGCACCTATCAAGAACCATAGGAATCCTGAGGAGAAAGGAAAATGGAAGGAATCAATGTTTGCACAACCAAAACCATAGGTCATGGGTTGGAGAAAGAAGGGGTGGAGGATACATGCAATGCAATGGAAGAGAAAATGAAATGCAATCCTAATGTAATTTAACATTTTTGGAGCACTGATTTTTTCTATAGCAGAAGACACATGATGCCCAAGTGCAAGGAACTAGGGTGGGCATATGTCTAATGCAAAAAAAACCACAAAAAACAAGAAGGCTATCCCAGCACCCCAAAGTCGTGATGACTTTAGTCGGGCTAGATATTGGGATAACCACAAGAAAAAAAGGATTCCCCAGCATAACACAAGACCCCAGGGGTCTTGGTAGGTACCACATGGGACAACCAAGAAAATAACAACAATAAAAAAAGATCAAGATATGTCCCTATGTTAACCAATCAAAACACACCACAATATGATAGATTATGGCGGCCTTGACAAGTGATTACAGGGAGCCCAAATGATAAATAGAAGCAAAATAATCAAAAGATTGCAATCAATTTCAAAATGTCCTATGCCATAGGATCGAGATGATGGATGAGGTTGATGAGGTCCGTTAGGAAGGATGCATCTCGTTGAGACCAAAGATGGATACTAAACTAAAATATTGATTATGATAATGGAGACTGTAAAACTGATTGAATCTTAGGATACGAATGGATCCCATTTGTGAACACCAACTAGATAAGGACATAGTTGAAAACATAAGACAAGGCATATGACACAAGACACAAGAAACAAGACACAATACTGACACACCCTAAAGACCTAGAGGCTCAGGGGTTGATCAAAGATTAGCCTTGCCTACGTGAAAGTGTAGAGCCCTCGTAGTTCTAAAAAAGACCATGGATAAAAGAGGAAATAGGATGATGGAGGACAACGATCAGATAGACCAACAACAAAGAAAAAAATACAAAAGCCCTAGGGGTGGATCAAATGATCGACCTTGCCTACGTACAAGTGTAGGGGCAACATAGTTTCAAAGGATGAAAGACCAACGATAGATAAGAGAGAAAAGAGGAAAATGGGGACATAGGATGAAGGAAAAAATGCCTCGAGGGAAGATCAGATGATCAGCCTTTCCTACATGAAAGCACAGGGGCAATGTAGTTTTCCAAAGATGAAGACAAACAGAGAAAGATGATAGACTAGAAAAGAGACAGAGCCCTAGGGGAAAATCAAATGATCAACCTTGCCTAAGTGAAAGTATAGGGGCAACGTAGTTCACCAAAGACAGGATGAGATCTAGATGAAGACCAACATGATGAAAAGACCTAGATGGAAGTGGGAAATAGACAAAATGACAAGATAGATGACACAAGCTTAGATTAGGATAAAAGCTCAGGATAACGGATAGTGGATGGACCTCGTCCAATGCTCAACCAAAATATACTAAGAAACCAGATGATGCACGCAGATGGAAGGATAGAATTGATAGGATGATGAAGATATGAGATCTGGATGGGTGGAAACATAAAGTAACAAGGATGCAAGGTAGATAATGATTAAGCCCTATACGAATGGCGCATGTGGCCAATTTTTCACTAGACGTATTTATCCAAGGTACCACAAAAGGTGGTTTTCACAATAGGATGAATTATTTCTCTTTACTATTTTTGGATTTTTCTAATTTTTTGATTTTATTTTTTATTTTTGAATTTTTTTTACTTTTTTTGTATTTTTCTGGATTTTAGAGGATAGGATACCCCACCCGACCTAAGTATAGAATTTATTCAAGTGCATGATATTGATGGGAGCTTCGAGGGGCTCTCCTTTAGGTGTAGAAATCCTGTATGATCCTAAACCATATTTTGTTGTGATGACATAAGGACCTAGGAAATTTGCTTCAAATTTTCCTTTTTTATCTCATTCTTATGGATTTCGCTGATTTTCTTTAAGGACTAGGTCACAAAAATTAAATTAATGATGGAAAACCTTCTTATTGTAGCTTCTCTTGATATGATGTTGATAGGATTGTAAATGGTTGTAGGCTTTGATCCATTTTTCATCCAGGAGTTTCAACTGATCAAGTCATGCAACTCGAGTGTCTTCATCACTTATTAGATTCTTCAGAGATATGAGAAGTGATGGGATTTCGACTTCAATCGAAAAGATAGCTTCGACACCACAAACTAGTGAATATGGAGTGGCACCAGTAGGGGTGCAGATGGAAGTGCGGTAGGCCCAAAGGGCAGGATGGAGGTGGAGAAGCCAATCTTGACCAATGTTGTCAACCATCTTTTTAAGGATTTTAATTAAGGGTTTTTTGGTTTCTTATGCTTGAAGATTACCATAGGGGTAATATTGGGTAGACCAAATATGTTGGATGTGATAAGTCTCATAGACGAATTTCATGCACTTAATTTTTAATGGCTTTCCATTATCAATAATGATGGTGGAGGGGATTCCTTACCTATAGAGGATATGGTAAAGGATGAATTTGGATATCCAGACACCAGTAATTTGGGTGAGTGGCATTGCTTCCACCCACTTAGTAAAGTATTTAGTGGCAGTGATGATTAAATTATGGTCATCGAAGGATGGAGGGTAAATATTGTTGATCAAATTGAAACCCCATTGTGAAAATGGCCATGGTGTTGTGATGGATTGTAGATCTTGTGCAAGAGAATGAATCTGATTTGCATGTTGCTAACAAGGAAAGCACCTCTTTACAAAATAACAAGAATCATGTTCCATAGTAGGCCAGTAATATCCCACTCTAAGAATCCTCTTGGCCAAGGCCATGCCATTAGAATGGGCCCCACAAATACCACTATGTACTTCTACCAATGTCGTGCGGGCTTCAGTCTCATTTAAACACCTAAGGAGGGTTCCATCATACCCACGTCGATAAAGTGTATCACCTAAAATGGTGTAATGGGAGGTGTGTTGGATAAATGATTTATGTTGGTTACATGTGAGGTTAGGGGGTAAGGTTTTGTCATGGAGGTAAGTGTAGATGTCATGATACCAGGGTGATTCAGGACCTATGATGTCACATACCATTTCACTCTCACGGATGTCATATGCAGGGATTAAAATTTTCTCCACCAAGAACATGCATTCACTCTGATCTTTGGGCATGTCAAGGAGAGAACCAATGGTAGCCATGGAGTCAACTGCTTTATTTTTCACTCTAGGTATTTGATCAAATTGGATGGAGGCGAAGTAATTTTTGAATTCATCTACCATACGTTTGTATGGTAAAAACTTATCATATTTTTTTAGAAACTCATCATTGACCTTTTTGATAACAAGTTGAGAGTCACCAAATATTTGAAGGTGTGAGATACGCCATTGGACTACAATTTTGAGGCTAGTAAGGAGAGCTTCATATTCAACAATTTTTTTGGTACATGGAAAGACCAATCTAAATGACTTTGGTATGCAATCGCCCTGGGGGGTGACTAGCAGGACTCCTGCCCCTAATCCATTGTTTGTGCGTGATCCATCAAAGTATAGTGTCCATATGGTAGCTTCTGAAACTACGAAGATTCTTTCATCAGGAAACTCTATTTCTAAAGGATAAGCATCTACTAGAGGAGCGTCTGCCAACTGATCTGCAATTACTTATCCTTTGATTGCTTTATGATCCACATAATCTATGTCAAATTCAGTTAACAACATGACCCACTTAGCCATGTGAGCAGTCAGAGTTGTTCAGGATAACAAATATTTAAGTGGATCAACCTTAGAGATTATCTTTACCAGATGGCTAAGCATATAATGTCGGAGTTTATACAAGCTGAAGACCACAGCTAGGCAAGCCTTCTCCATTGGGGAATAGTTTAATTCATAACCTACTAAGGTTCGACTGATGTAGTAAATTTATATTTCCTTGGATGAATCGTCATGTTGTGCTTTTATGCCGGTAAAGGCTTCTTCAGGAATTTTGTTATCAAGATGAGAATGAGGACATCTATTTTGGATATAGACAGCAGTTCTAGAGGCTTTTTCTTAGAAAGAAGTTTCAATGTTTTGGTCCAACAACATTGCCTTAGCAACTTCTACAATGGTTCTATTTTTTCTTTCAGCAACCCCATTTTGTTGAGGGTTGTAGGCAACTGTGAACTCCCTCTTAATTCCAACACTCATGTAGAATTCCTTAAAAATTTTAGAGGTGTATTCTTTCCCAATGTCTATCCTTAAGGTTTTTATTTTCTTTCCGGAGAAGTTTTCAGTAAGGGCTTTAAACTCTTTGAACCTTTTGAGGATTTCTATTGACTCTTTACACGTAAGGAAATAGATCTAGGTTTTCCTAGAGAAGTCATCTACAAATATGACATAGTATAGAAATCCTACTTTAGAGGGTAAAAACATGGGTCCACATAAGTCTGAGTGAACCAGTTCTAACACATTTAGGGTTTTGCTCAAACTATTGGGAAATGACCCCTTTGAATTCTTTCCTAAGGCACAACCTTTGCAAGTTCCTTCATGAGATGGTTTTAACTTAGGTAAGCCTCTTACAAGTTTTTCCACAGAAGGTATGGCACAAAAATGAAGGTGTCCTAATCTTTTATGCCAAATCTCATTTGAATCAAAGGTTTCAAGGGTAAGGGCTTGTTTGATTTCAATGCATAGTTTGTAAAGGTACCCTTGTCTTACACCTATGGTTTGGGCTTTCTTGATCGTTGAGTTTTTAGGCCATGCTAGAAGTTTTCCATCCATAAAGGTAACTCTATATCCATTGTATTCAAGGGCAGAGATGGATATTAGATTCCTCTTAATTCTAGGGACAAATAAGACTCCAGTGAGTTGAAGAGAAAGTCCATATTCCAGTTTGATGGAGCAAGTTCCAACCCCTTTTAGAGGGTGTCTAGAATAATCCCCAATGGTTACTTCTTCATCAGACTTTTCAGTCATAGTGTCTAGGTGTTCTCTGAATCCTATAATGTGTCTAGAAGAACCACTATCAATTACACAGTTGTGGGTGTTGTTAGATACTTGACTAGATAAGTCTGTATAGAACACAAAGTTCTCAGATTCATGATCTGAATTTGTCTTTCCTACTTTGGAAAAAGATGCTTGTTGCTTTGATCTATCAGGGCACTTCATTGCATAGTGGCCATATTGATCGCATCTAAAGCATTGCACTTGAGAGATGTCTTTCTTCTTAGAATATCCCTTTCCATTGGGATTTCTCTTTCTTTTAAAAGATCCTCTCTTGTAGGAGTTTTTCTTGTTCCTTTTATTAGATGTTGTGTTGAGTACATGAGTGTATTCACCTATGTTCTTTTGTTTATTTTATTTAGTGGAGAGCCTTGTTTCCTCTTGAAGGTAGTCAATTCTTAGCCTATCAAACTTGGGGAGTTGAGATCTCACACTTATTACTTGAACAAATGACTCCCATGAGTTAGGTAGGCCTCCTAGTACAATTAGGGTTAACTCTTTGCTATCAATCTGATATTCAATTGTTGATAATTGATCCCTTAGTTCAATGATCCTCATTAAGTATGCATTAATTGACTCTCCTTTGTTTATTTGAGCATTATTGATTTGCCTCTTTAATGCAAGAGTCCTACTAGTGTTGTTAATCTCATAGGTACTCTCAAGAGATTTGAACATATGATATGCAGTTTCATGTTTTGCTAGGATGGGCACTATATGATCCCTAATTGCACCTAATATGATTCTCATGGATTTTTCATTGTTTTCAATCCATTGAGTTTTCTCAGGATCAGCCTTTGGTTCCTTCTTATTTTATCTCACAAGTGAGTCTAGCTTATTTTCTTTAAGGATCCTCATGATTCCATGATGTGAAATTGTCTGCTCTTGTAAGACAATCTTCAAATTTGATCACACTTGACATTATGAAGAATGTGATGCGAATTCGATTTTGGAAAATACTAATTTTTCTAGAGCAAACTGATTTTAGATTTGATTTGGATTCACACAACCTGGCTCTGATACCATGTAAATGTTATCAAATCTTCAATCAAATTGGGAACCTAAAGGTTTTTATGAAATTCTAAGTGTAAGAATTCTACTCAAAATTCTGAGTCAGATTTAAATTACTTATGTTGAATGTGCTGATTGCAAAACATTTATAGATTTCAATGTTTTCATATCAATGAGGGAACTACTATAAGTATGTAGGAGACCTGCCTCTAAGAGACGTGTCTCATGAGAGGATGTGTCTCCACAAGTGGAGACACGTCCGCTCATGGGACGTGTCCCTTGAGCATGTGGATTCCTCACAACCGACTAACATTCAATTAATATTAACACACACATAACCTGATATGTGGCGGGTATGAGTTTCGATTTATTTTAAATGCAAATTTTAACATCATTCATTCAATTGAATTTATACATGCTTATAATTCGATTTCACTTATTTTCCAGAAATATAATAAGAATAACTTTGATCATTTATAAATGATGATGATGCTATCCAATAATCATCATTTATATCTGACCGAAGCTATATCTCATTAACAAAACCAAATTACACAAATTGAAGGAAGCAACAGCAGAATCAAAATTTACAAATCCTACTCTCTATAGACAGATAATTGGATCATTACTGTACTTGGTTAAAATGAGACCTGATATTTGCTATGCAGTGAATGCCCTAAGTCAGTTCATGTGTGAACCAAAGGAAATTCACCTTGTTGTTGTGAAACACATATTGAGATACCTTCAAGGTACTATTGGATATGGTCTCAAATATAGAAATTTCCAACTAGACTTACATGGATACTCTAATTTAGATTGGGCTGGAAGTGTAACTGATTGGAAAAGCACATCAGAATGTCGCTTCAGTTTAGGATCGGTTGTGATCTCTTGGATCAGCAGGAAATAGTCTTCAGTGGTACAAAGCTCAACATAAGATAAATATATTGCAGCCTCTATGGGGGAAAGAGAAGTAGTATGGCTCTGGAAATTGCTTGTGGGATTATTTGGTGAGCCACTGAATCCTTCTATTATCCACTATGATAATCAAAGTTGCATTAAGCTTTCAATAAATCCATTATTTCATGATAGATCTAAGAATATAGATATCCCTTACAACTATGTGAGAGACATGGTAGAAAGGAATGTGATCTAGTTGAAGTATATTAGTACAATTGATCAAACAACAGACATTCTCACCAAGACTCTCTCCAAAGTTAAAGTTGAATACTTCAAGAAGAAACTTGGTATGATTGAAATGTAATTTGTTATTGAAATTGAGATTCCAATTGTTTATTTTTCACTAATGTATTTAAAATATGTTTAATGTGTAAACTCTTTTGTCATGTGTGTGAATCCATGACTTTATGGGCCCTCTCCCCCATTGTGTACATTATTGAAAGGTGACGATCTTTATAATAGTGAACACTTGTATTTGACATTGTAAAGTGACAACTCTACAATGATTAGTTGAAATATCATGATAGATATCATGTGACTTGATATCTATGGATATGTCATGATAGTATCTCTTGGACATTTTTGATAGGTATCATGAGACTTGATAGCAGTTCAAGATCATTATGATCCTTATGAGATAATCATGGTGGATAAATATATTTGTGGATATGCCATGAATTATTATGGTAGACATCATGAGACTTGATGTCAAGTGTGCATACCATAATGAAGATGTGTTATGAAGAATTTCATGTGACTTGACACTTTTAGAAGAATTCCATATCTTCTGATATCATGAGTTAGGTGATATCACTTTATACTTGGTTGGAGTTATCTTCCCTAGCTAAGAGGCAGTGTTGAAACTTGATAGCGTCAGTCAGATATAAATGATGATTGAATTTATTCATCATCATCATTTATATCAAATCACTTCATCCAAGCATGAATTTGATCTATATTTTTTAGAATATAAAATATATATTTAAATTAGATCGATTTCCAAATTAATATCATTTATAATGATGCACCCTTGGTAATCGATTATGTTCAGTCAAATGACACTAACTAAGACATGTCCCATGAGAGGACATGTCTCCACTTCATGGAGACACGTCTACTCATCAGACATGTCTCTCTTGATGTGTTTCTCTCATGAGCCATGTCTCTCATGAGACGTGTCTCTCATGAGTCGTTTCTCCTGAAGGTGTGTCTCTCTAACTTGGACATGATTCCCCCTCTCCATATTTATGGGAGTTCTAAACATCAAAGAAAATAATCAAAATCAATGAATTAATCTTCTCTTGAAGGTCGAACATCTACATAGAAAATTCAGACTTAGTTTTCATATATTTATTCAGACTTAATTTGATAACATCTTCAGTTTTAAGTTTATAATCTGATAGGTTTGATCAAATTTAATAATTTTAGAAAAGTGCTTACTTGTTTTTAGCATTTTTCCTTTGAGCTCATCTTTGAACCATTTACACTCATGTTGAAACCCACTGAAGATTTTTTTGAATACAAGCTATTGTTGAAGATGCATGAAAGGATTTTGTCCAGGGTTCATTTGATCTAATAGCTATAAACAAAAATCTGATATAAAAATTTCCACTAAGATATTTAAATTTTTTTTTGTGTTGAATTAAAATACAATTTTTAGGGGACTTCAAACTATGAGAACCATTAGAGAGATATATTTTGTGTCCTTGGTTGTTATAGTGAATCCACACACCCCATTCTTCCCATTATTTAGATCAGAAACACTAGCATTTTCCAAATAATGAGGCCCTAAAAATATGGGCAAGATTTCTAATAGTTTCCTATAGACTTGAAAACACTACAACAAAAAAAAGCAAGTCAAAAATCAAGATTGTCTACAACAAGACTAAAATATCCTCCTTTTTCGAATCACGGAAAGTTGTAAGTGTGTCCTCTAGAGAGAAAGAAGGCTATGCCATCATTGTATAATTCATTTTTAGCAAAATACATAGAAAACATATAATGGGTGCTGAAATTGGCTATAGACACTCCAATACAAGTTATAAATAATTATTAAATAATTAATAATTTAATAGCAAGGGAGCCCATCTCAATTTAGCCAATGACACATAAATAGTGTCAATTATATTTTCGGTTCTTATTTTTGGTTCTATAGTACTCTGGCTTCTATCACTATTCCTCAAATTATCTCTTCTAAAATACCTACACCTTTCTGCCACATGAATTTCTATCCAAATTATGTATAGAAATTCGGAGGACAAAATATTGTAGGTATTTCAGAAGACATAATTTGAGGATTATTGACAAAAGCTAGAGCAAGAAAACCCAAAATAAGAACCAAAAATATATTTGACACTATTATTATTTTGTTTCTCAATTGCATCAAATAAAATTGGGGTATACCTAGTTTGCAATGGTCTAAGTGAAATGTTGACTACAACATGTGTGCTTCATAAGAAATCTAGAATAGAAATATTGAAGAGCTTATGATAAGCGTGACCATGTCAGACCAATCAATGTCTCTCCCTTCTTTCACCATTTGGCATGTAGTATGTATTATAGTGGCAGAGACAAAGTTCTCCCTATTTTTGAAGATCTTATAACCAATCATCATGGAAGCAAATCTCACTTCCAAATCTTCAATATCATTCATTATTAAGGAATGTTTATCAAATTTCATACTAGTAAGCTTTATTACCACATCAAATTTTCACAGCCTTTTGTGTCAAAATTTTTCCATTAGACACAAACCCTCCACAACCCTAATTGCATCCTTATTAATCATATGCAACAAGTCCTAAAACATAAATTTATCAATAATTCTGCTAAGCACATACTTTACCCATTCATCCTCGTAGAAGAAATTAGGAAAGTTGTTTCATACATCAAAAATTTTCTCTTTCAAATTTTCATACTCTAGTTTTAGCTCAAACTCATCATTTATTAACACATTTTCCCAAAATTCTCCTAACTTCGGATGATTATATACTCATCCATTTTTGTATGAATGTATATCCTTACATCCTTTGTGTGCATCACTTTGTGTGGAATAATAGAAAATGCACCTTTCGAGTTTGTATCCATAGATTTTAACGAGTGCTTCTTAAACATATGTCTTGGATAGTGTAATGTTGCAATGTGTCGCCCTTGGTCTCCTCGGCGTGGGCCAGCACGATGCTTGGGCTTCATGACATGGTTTAACCGCCTCCTATGGATCTTAGATCTTGTATAAATCCAAAAATTGTATCAAGCATTATTAGGTCGATCTTTTGGTGCAACAACATCCGTCTCTGCAACAATTGGTATCAAAGTTGAGGTCATAGGTTTGAATCTCTCACTTGTATTGGGGGGATTGTTGCAAGGTGTCGGGCCCTTGGTATCTATGACGTGGGCCAGTGCGCTGCTTAGGCTTCGTGACATGGTTTTACCGCCTCCTATGGATCTTGGATCTTGTATAAATACAACGGTTATATCAGGAATTAATAGGTCGATCTTTTTGTGCAACGACAATTATCTTTGCAACATGTAATACATCAACCCTCTAGGTTATTAGGAAATAGTAAATACCTTTGGAATTCTTTGCCAATTAGGATTTAAATCTCCAATTTAGGAATGCTTAAAATATCCTTTGCTCTACTCTTCACTTAAATGCTTCATTATAAATGAATTTTGATTGTGAAAAGTGAAATATAAACCTTCTTTTGGTGATCTAATATGCATCGAATGCAATATATAAATTAGGTAGAAAATCTAGAAAACCCTAACTATGTTATCACAGGAACCTTCAATTACTCCACAAATCTCTGCAAAAATATGTTTCACACTATAGATCACACCAAAAGACCAAGCATATCACCCAATACATGTTCCAATGTCCTGAAGACATCAACACAACATCTTGGTAGGGGGCATGAAAGTTTTCTGTTAAAAATCCCCCTACGCCAAAGCTCTTTATCTAGTTTCTAGAGGAAACATGTGCACCAAAATATGGCATAGACTCACTCTTCACTTCACTCTCTTCTTTATTATTCTAAATCTCGTTCTTTTTTTCTTCATCTCCACCGAATCAACGTTCTTTACTGAATCAGTCCTCTTTTGTGAAACAGAGGGTTTCACATTCTTCCTTTTGAAAAATGTACTTATGTGTTTGGATCTGTTGCACTTGTGACATATGACACCTTTTACTAAGAAATGATATTTTTTTCCCATTTTAGATCTGCATTCAAAAGAATTGCATGCCCAAATCCATTGCATGTAGTATTTATACAAAATTGTGTCAAACACAATCTTTGAGATAAGCCACAAGAATTTGTTGAGTAAAAGCACTAATATCTAAAGAAGTTGAAAAAAATTCAATAGTTTATGCAATCTAAGAAGGGTTATGATCCTTGTGAAAGGACATGTCGAGAGAGTATTTTGATGTTGGACAAAAAATTTGGAGGTTGTACATGTCAAAAATTTTAGAGAGGGTGGGTGTTCATAAGTATTCAAAGAAAAATAATCTCTTGCAAATGAGAAGCAATGAATACTATCTATAGTAGATGAAACCCCATTGCTCTAACACGTAAACACACAATGCAATAAATAGAGGCTTCATGGGGTTTTATATATATATCATCATCATATAAATATATGAGTGTATAAATTAGGATACCAAATGTGACCACAAGGCCCACTGTTGAACTCAACACTGATCTGGCTATCACATGATTCGACCGGTATACACAAGCAACAATCCAGGACTTGAACAACTCATCTTCAAAATTGTTCGACAAATAGGACATCTTTTCATATTTATCCATGGATTATTAAATTTTTTTATCTTGATTAGTCGACATAATTGTAAAAATCCTTTATTTCATAATGCGACAAATAATAATTCCAATTATAAAAAAAGAATTATGTAAGAGAGTAAATAGATTTGAGCTTGACAGAGTTCGACATGTGGCTTGTAGCATGGGCATGGGATCTGTATGATCGATGTAGACTATTGGAGGCTACAAATGTGAGACTAAATGGGATATTTTGAATACAAAGAAATGAAACAATCGATGGTGGTGGGTTTGTGGTGTTGTCATTCTAACGGTACTCATTGGCCCAAAATAATACCAAGTGTTAAGGGTGATGAATTTTGAAGATGCAAATCATATTGTTCCAATTGTAATGGCTCTACCATTATATCTTGACACTTAATTTATTTACAGATCTTCCCTTTCACTAGAATTATGAAGTCTTCCGTCCACTTTTTCACCAAGGTATATCTATCACTTGTTTTTTTAGTTTGTTATATTTCTCTGAGTTGTGGGCCACTATTGTAATTATCTTGGTTAGCCTACCTATTGTAAGATACTTTCATAGAGGGATAGATTTTCATAGTGAGGTACTGCTTTAAAATCTTATGAGGAATAATTTTGACCAAGAAATTTCAAATTAAGGTTTTCAATGTCTTCATTATGTATTATTCAATATAACTAATGAGGGTATTGGAAACCTTAATTAATTTTTTCTATCAAAATTATTCCTACTAATATTTTAAAGCAGTACCTTTCTATGAAAATTTATCCCTATATGGAAATATCTTACAAGTAGGATAACTAAGAGAAATACAACAATACCCTATAACTAAGAGAATTACAATAGACAAACAAAACTAGTGATAGATTTGTACCTTGAACTCAAAGCAGATGAAATATGGTCTAATAATATTAGAAGAGAAGAACCTGTGGTAAATAAAGTGTTAGGATATTATGGTACATGCATTATAGGTGGGAGAATAGACTCCATAGTTTCAAATTTTAATAACCTCAAAACTTGCCTCATTTTGGGATGACTAACCACATCAAGATGAGATGACAATCCAAGCACCATCAATCATTCAATTTCTTCCTTTTGAAAATCTCCATTTAATTAGACATCTACAGCCTCCAATAGCATACCTATACCATACATATCTCATGCCCATGCTACAAGCTGCATGTTGAACTCTACCAAGCTCAAATATATTTACTCTCTTGCAAAAATCCTTTGTTATAGATATACTTATTGATTATCACATTATAAAAAAGGGTTTATGCAATTCTGACAACTAATCAAGATGAAGAAATTCAACAATCCATAGATAAAGATAAAAGGATCTCTCATTAGTGGAATAATTTTGAAGATGAGTTCAACTCATAGATTGTTGCTCATGTATCCTAGCCAAATTATGTGATAGTCAGACTAGTATTGTGTTCAAAATTAGGGCTTGTGGCCACATTTTGTGTCCTAATATGTATGCTTGCATGTGTATATGATTATAAATATATATTTAAAAACCTCGTGAGGCTACCATTAATTTTGTTGTGTGTTTATGTGCTAGAGAAATTGTTTGTCATCTACTGCAAATGGTATTTGTTGCTTCCCATTTGCAAGAGATTCTTTTTCTTTAAGGACTTCTAGACACCCACCCTCTCCGAAAAAGTTGACATGTGTGACCTCCAAAATTTGCTGCCAACATCTAACTACTCTCTCAACATGTCTTTTGACAAGGATTATAACCCTTCTCTGATTGCATAAACTACTGTATTTTCTTTGGCTTCTTTACATATTAGTGATTTTAATCAACAAATTCTTGTGGCTTATCTCAGAGATTTTGTTTGGCATGATTTTGTGGCAGTATCATATGTGTCCCTAGTGTTTGAGGTAGAGATTTCAACATGCATCACCAAGGTACCATTCTAAATTGTATGGTCCAATATTAGAATGCCTTTGCATGTCTAGTGAAGATCTCTCAAATGTATGGAAAGCTAATATGAGCACTATTAATAGGATAGCCCTTCTTCATAAAGAAGGCTATGATGATGGCAACATTGCCAATTCTCTCTTAACTAGTGATGTAGAGTGTAAATGGTACAAAACTCCAACATAAAAGACCAAAGGAGGTCAAAAAGTATGAAAAGTTTAAAAAGATGATTTGATTAGGATTATAGGTTTTGAAATGGTTACCTACATATTTATAATAATGTAATATAATAGATAAAAGGCTTAAAAAATATGAAAATTGAAAACTCAGATAATTTTGAAAATGATTGAAATAATTTTGTGTTTTTCTTTCACTTGTAGTCTTTGAAATGTAACCATTAACCATATGAATTATGCATTCACTAACTCTATAACCAAATCTATTGCATGCAAAACATTCACCAGGAAATGATTGAGCATTTTGATTCATTCTGCTTCTAAACTATACTATTCTACATCCTTGTCTTTTGCAAGAATAGAAATGACCATTAAAATATGGGTACCTTTGTGCATTTTGTTGTCTAGTAGGAGGCCTCACAAGGTCTTCCTTCTAATTTTGGACATATTTGACATTGCTTTTCTTGGCTTCAGTCTTCCTTTGTTCATTGTTCTTCCTTTCAACTTTGTTTGAAGTCTGATTTTCCTTTAAACTTTCTCCTTTTGCAAACCATAAGCCTTCTTTGTCCTTATAGGATTTTTGACTAGAAATCATATCATCAAGAAAGGTGGAGCTCTTCTTGAATTTGTCTTCTTTATTATTTTCTTTCTCCAGATCCATCCTCAAGGTCACAACCACTTGTTCAAGCATTGAACATTCTTCAGACTTGTCTTTCAATTTTGCATTCAAACATTTTGCAATCCCTTTTCCTTCTTCAACTTGCACTTTCAAACTAGTGACAGTCTCATTTTCATTCAAATCTATATTCTCACATTCTACTTTATCCAGATCATCAAGAACAAATATATAGGTTCTTCTTCCATGTCAAATACAATATTCTTCGGTAAATCCTATCATAGGAATAGGATATCTCCATGTAGACATGTGTTCAACCTCCAAGATCTACCTCAATTGTTAAGCCAATTGAAAGAACAAAACTCTTATAATAATTATTGAACACCCATAATATTGAGAGGGGGTGAGAATCAACATTATTTTAAATTCATTCACTTTATCAACTTAAACATGCATTCAAACTATCTAATCAAATTTTCAAAAATAAAAAGGAACATTTAAAGCATGCATCACATCAATAGACACAATAACACCATATATACGTGGAAAACCCTAATCAGGGAAAACCATGATGAGGATTAGCTCATAATATATATGATAAATATCAACACTAATTACAAGATGGAGGACTCACTATCCAAAAAGAAAGGCTCACTATTAAAGGCTCACTACCAAGAGCTCACTACCTAGAATAGAAAGAGAGAAGAAAGGGTGGCTCACTGCCAAGGATGAGTTACTAATAATGCATCTACAATATGTTGAAGACATAATTCCAATTGAGCTATGAAAACTAACTTTACACACTTCACACTTCACCACTACACACCCACTCTACATACTCATACTTAATCATCTTCACACAATGAATTAATCTTATAATTATACACACATCTACTACAAACACTCAATTAGGTCAGACTAATTAGATGAAATATGCTCCACATAATCGACCAACTCAAAAATTTATCACACTTTCTTTTCTGAAGTAATCAAAGTGTGCACTTCATCAAAATAGCTTGACATGACCTATAATTACTCCTATGATCTTGCTCCATACATTACTCAACTTTGTACGACCCCAAAACCCTTAGTTTGACATCACATAACAAAAATGGTGAAATTACAAGAGAATGAACCAACTACTCATCCACAAATTGACATGCAAACCACCAAAGCTCTTCCCACTTAAGGTGTACACACCTTTGACATCTTCTAAGAATTCCTCAAAACCGCATAGGATAATATTCATCCATGATGGAATGCAGAGCATTCCAATAGGAACTTTGCACCTATAATACCATTAAAACTTAGTCAATACTCTATCAATCGGTATATTCAACTAAATAAGACATACAACCTTGAAATTTTTGATCTAAACACCTTCAAAATGTATCATGAATATCTCAAAACTACATGACAAGATTCTATATAGTAGAGCAATGTAGACCTCAAAATTGTTTCACTATAACATTGAAATTGCACTATGCGACTTAGCCAAATATTGTAGACATTTGGTATTCTCTAGACTAACACTTATGTATCTATACAATCGGTTAACAAAAATGACAATACCATATACCACCCACACACCATCATGCTCATGTTTCCAACACATGTGAGACAAATCATTAGTAAATTGAGGCCCCCCCACTTTGGCTAGCATCTTCCTTCTTATTTATTAATTCTTTGCCCCTTTCAACCTTACACCTCCTCTGAGGTGATCACCCACCTCCTACTTCTATCATTTCTCATAGGTTTTCTTTATTACCACTACATTGTTCTATAATCTGGTGTTCACTCTTGCACTTATCTTTTTAATGTGTAGGTTAAATATTCATTCTAGAGAGCTTGAAGCATACGATATACACTTTCTATACCAAATAAATTATCAAATTTTTGAGTTGTTTTAGGTATTTCTTTATTTTTAACACATTCCCAATACTCTAACTTTACTAACTAGTGAGATTATAAGTGTGATAAAATTTCATATAATACTCTCCAATTAATTTTTCCCATTCATTCCTTTCTTGTATAGCTTCAACCAATATTTGGAAATAAATTACTATAACTAGTGTAATAGATATAAAATTATTCATCTAATAAGATTAATGTTAGTTGTGATATTAAATAATTCCATGTAAAAAATGAGATAGAAATTGAACCTTCAAAAATCATGCGTAATATTATTGATCATTTAGATACAACAACATTTAATAATAATTTAATTATGTTGAGACACAAAAACCCCTTGCAACCATGATATATGGTCATTTATTATTTTGTGTAATTTAGAGTAGACTATCTATAAGATATTTATATTAAAAATTAGTACGTAGGATAAAAATGTAGATACATCATCATTAAAATATGTTATCATAAAAAAAAATAATATCATAATGTAACTTATAGTATCATGGTTATTTTATTTCATGTCTATTTTTTTATTGTGATTATAACCTATCTACAAGTAGTTAAAATTTGGTGTCTATGGGGGATGTGACAATTCTTATTGGTCCAACCATCTAATAAATTCTAGACATAAGGCTTAGGGGCACAAAATCATGAAAATAAATCTATGTAACTTGAATTCAAAGCATGCACAAGTTTTCTTTACATGGATGAGAATTAATTGGATTGGTTGTTTCGTTCCTACTTCTTCAAATTAACTAGTTGAAAATATATTCTTGAGCGCTCTACTTCAACATCACATCTTTTAATTGTCAAACACTTAAATAGAAATTTTACAACTCATCCCTACTAAAAGGTACTAAATAATTGTCTTACTTTTACAAACCAAAATTTACCTTTGACCATTGAACTAGGAGATATTTAAGAATAGGAATTTTTTAAATTGTTGAAGATTTCAAAGATATCTTGAAATATAAATTTAAGACTCGATACAAGTTTATAGAGTTCCCCTAGTCCTAGATCTGAAAAGTAAATAAATAGTAGTGAAAAAGAGTTAAGTTTATACTTCTTCTCCTCTAAAGATAAAATCAAAGTCAAATTGATAAAGAAATACATTGCCTCAAATATTAAATCTAGAATGTTTATTGTAATGTAAAAAACATGAGGACCAAATATTATTAAACAAACAATTACAGAGGCATATTTTGGGCAAGAACACCCATTCAAATCAAATCATTCACTCCATTGTCTCATTTTTCATCAAATTATTCTTATGTCTAGTTTGGTAAATGGTAGTTTATTAAAGTCACTATAAATATTTTGAAATCATAGTACCATTGAATAATCCCAAGTTCAAAAAGTTGGAATATTATGAGTCATGCACTGTCAATGTTCACATTGTATTTTATTCTTAATGAAAGATGCATATGTCTTGCCTGCAAACTACCTTTTTGAGGAACTTAGAATATTATGAGTGTGGTCTATTATTTTTGGTGTAAATAGTAGACTAGAAAACCCCAAAAGGCACAAATAAAGAAATGCACAATAATTTCAGAGGATAAGTTGGTGATGTTTCCATCATCATGACCTTCCTTGTGAAGAGTGGTTGTCCTATTAATAACACTTATATTGGATTTCCACACATTTGGGGGATCTTTACCAGGCATGTAGATGTGTTCTAATATTGGAGCATATTATTTATAATAATACCTTGGTGATGCAAGTTGAAATATCTGCCTCAAACAACAGGAACACTTATGACACTTCCACAAAATCATGCCAAACACAATCTCTAAGATAAGACACAATAAATTTCTGAGTAAAAATCACCAATATATTAAGAAGCGGAAACAAATGCAATAGTTTATGCAATCTAAGAAGGGTTATGATCCTTGTCAAAGGGAATGTTGAGAGATTATTTTTATGTTGGTCGTAAATTTTGAAGGTCGTACATGTTAACTTTTCTGGAGAGGGTGGGTGTCCAGAAGTTTTCAAAGAAAAAACATCTCTTGCAAATGAGAAGCGGCGAATACCATTTGCAACAGATGACAACCAATTTCTCTAGCATGTAAATACACAAAAAGTTAATAGCAGCCTCATGAGGTTTTTAAATATATATATAATCATATAAATATGCAAGTGTACATATTAGGATACAAAATTTGACTATAATCCCCACTCTTGAACTCAACACTAATTTGACTATCACATGATCTGGATAGGATACACAAGCAACAATCCATGACTTGAACAACTCATCTTAAAAATAATTCCACAAACAAGACATCCTTTCATCTTTATTAGTGGATTATTGAATTTCTTCGTCTTGATCAGTTCATAGAATTGTAGAAATCCTTTGTTTCATAATGCGGCCAACAATAATTCTAGCTATAACAAACAATTTATGCAAGAGACTAAATAGATTTGAGCTTGATAGAGTTCAACATGTAGCTTGTAGTGTAGGCATGGGATTTGTATGGTCGAGGTAGATTATTGCAAGATGCAAATATGAGATTAAATGGGAGATTTTGAACAAGAAGAAATGAAATAATTGATGGTGGGGTTGTGGTGTTGTCATTATAATGCTACTCATTGGCCCAAAATGAGGCCAAGTGTTAAGGGTACTGAATTTTAAAGTCGCAACTCATAAATTCTTCCAACTATAATGGCTCTAACATCACATCTTGACTTTTAATTTATCAACGGATCTTCGTTTTCACTAGCATCAGGCAATCTTCCATCCACTTTGACACCAAGGTAGATTTATCACTTTTTCTTCTATTCTATTGTATTTATTTGGTTATAATTATCTCAGGTTAGCCTACCTGTTGTGAGATACTTACATAGAGGGATACATTTGTATAGTGAAGTACAACTTTAAAATCTTATTATGAATAATTTTGACCAAACAAATTCAAAGTAAGGTTTTCAATGCCCTCATTATGCATTTTTCAATATAACTAATGAGGGTATTGGAAACCTTAATTATTTTTTTCTATCAAAATATTTCTTAGTAAGATTTTAAAGCGATAACTTTCTATGAAAAGTTATCCATATATGAAAATATCTTACAAGTAGGATAACCAAGAGAATTACAACAATACCCTATAACTAAGAGAATTACAATAGACCAACAAAACTACTGATAGATCTATCTTGGACTCAAAAAAAATGGAAGATGGTATAATAACACTAGAAGAGAAGTCCTAGTAGTAAATAAAGTGTTAGGATATTATGGTACATGCATTGCAGATGGGAGAATAGGCCCCACAATTAAAAATTTCAATAACCTCAACACTTGCCTCATTTTGGGATGACTAACCACATCAAGATGAGACCACAATTCCATCACTATCATGTACCTGCATTATAAGATTTAGATTGACGAAAACTAGAAAGAGGAGATAAGGGGCCAAGAAAAGGGAGGAGTAGAGCCTACCTCCCCTAAAGTCTCAAAGGTGATTCTACTGATATATTATCCCATATTTAGAAGGGTTCATTACTTCGCCCCCATGACACTTCTTTTTCAATGTGTTTCTTGGATGTTTCTCTGTTGCTTCTTGAATTATTTTGTTTTTTGTTCAAATAAGAGAGGAAATAAGAAAAACTCTATAAAATCCCTTCAGATCTCCAATGCATTATAAGATTTAGATTAAGGCAAGTTGAAGAGAGGAGATAAGGGGGCAAGAACAAGGAGGAGCAGAGCCTACCTCCCTTGAAACATAAACGACAACAACATAATGGCGGTCATGGTCGTGGCGAGGTTTTTAGTGTTTTGTTGCGGAAAAAACATAATGCAGGTCGTTGTGGCAAGTTATTCGGTGATTTGTTGCAATTTTAAGTCACCCGACGAAACTTTTTCCGATGAAATATTTTCAGGCATGAGACAAATTCAGTGGGCTATGCCCACAATAAATAGCCTTATGGCATACCACTATCTTTGGTCGTATTTGTAGCAAACTTGTACATAGAGCGAAAAATAAGATCCTGGATCAACAACAATTAGAGAAAAGAAACAGTAACAATTTTTTTAGCGAAGGGCTTTTTTGTGGTTGATTTTGATTCTTAAAAGATCGGGAGGAGGTGATGGAAGGAGGCCCTTGGAAATTTGGTGACCGTTACATCTACACTCAGCATTGGAGCCCTAACATTAATCCGAAGGAGATGTCACCTACAGAAGGGCTGATTTTGATTCATCTCTACCATTTTCCCTTAGAATACTGGTTTGGATCATGCCTTGATCAAATTGGCAATAGTCTTGACTACACACTGGATATAGACATTGGGGATGGCGACTTAATAATTTTTGCATGGATCAAACTTTTGGCCATTAAGAGCCCTTAGAGGTTAAGTTGCTCTCTACAGATAGTACATGGATCCAGAGGATAGAGATTGAAGAAGCAAATTCTTTTTGCCTTCAGTTTGAAAGTTGGAACCATTTTGTGGAAAGATGCCCACACCCAGCGAAGTGGATAACGCTTTAGTACACAAAAGTTTATAAAATGGTAGAGGATGAAGTTGGTCCTCATAAAGAAAGGGACAAAGTGCCTCTCCCGAATAAATCGAAGGAAAACTTATCTGAGTGTGATCCCGACATATGCTCTGCAAACGTGGTCACCAACACGCTTGCTATCGATAAGGGTTCTCATTGCAGGAACGATCCTTCAATGTGTTAAAAATGGTAGAGCTCACACAGATAATCAGATGAATCATTTGTACATAACAATAAAAACACAATGAATTATGTTGATTAAACTTTTCTCATATATCAATGGAGATAGAACCATGATCAATAGGCTCCTAGTCAATAAGAGCATCCTCCTAGTTTTCAACAAGTTGTTGAGAATAAATGAGGAAAATAGCTAGCTCTATGCAAGTTAACTTGCTTGAATCTAGCTAACTAAGAAAACAAATGCCTATCAAAAGAGGTAAAAGGTGGTCAAGAGGGCTAAGACCATATGTGACAAAATTATCCCTAGAGCCTTGTGGCTGAAAGCCTTAAGACTAGGATCCTCAATTCTTTTTGGAAAATTGACCCTAACCACATATATACCCACAAGGTTGGAGGATTAAAGAGCTAAGACTTTGGAAATAATACAAGGAGAATTACCCAATTGATCAAGGAGTTTACAAAGATGAACAAATTTCAATTTAACTTTGTGATCTTGTACCTAGAACTACATAAGAACACTTGAGAATTTAATAGCTTTAGTGTATAAATAAAAGTAAATGTCAATGAAACAATCTAAAAGAGATCTCTTTTTTATTATTCCAAATACTAAATAGAATTTCTACCATTAAATTATACTAGACTTAAACAAATTTAAATGGGAGTCATGATCAATTTCCCAACAATACCATATGCTATAAGAAGGGGTAATGCCAAAAAGGATTCAAGAAGTCATGTATCCAACTCCAATATTTTTGAGCTTTAGTGAGAAACCAAAAAATATGCTTGAGAGACTCTAGTTATCTACAAAAAGGATAGTGTGGGTTGAGGACTCCTAGATAAAACAAATGAAAACCAAGCAGAAGACATTGGTAAAAATGTACAATGTGAAATAATCCAATTTAGACTCAAGAATGACCAGCCAAATAGCATAAAACCATCAATGCCAAGTTCCATGAGAAGAATGAAAGTATTAATAGTGGCTTAATTGGTTCACAATCACAAGATGAGGAAAATTTTGTAAGCATCCCTTGTGGGGTCTATGATTGTGAAATGATGTGTCAAGATACCATTTCCAATCTTTCCACCAAGGTTTGAAGGACCTAAAATTAATTTTTTGAGCCATACGAGGAGGGATGACATCAATAACAATTTGGATAGTCTCCTAATTTTTATTTTGATAGCTGAACTTTTAACTTTACTTTAGGCTAGGATAGAAAATTCTTCAAGGTTTTGGCAAGGAGATTAGGAAGATTTATGATTTCTTTATTCAATAATTTTAGAGCATAAACCAAAGGGTATTTTATAAGAATATGACCTTAACTAAATAGAACAAGAGAACACCAAATAAATTGCTAGTTAATTGAGATATTGCTATGAAAGTTTCTAGTATCCCAAAGAAGTTAGGTCTTAATGGACTCTTAGGACTTTGAAATGGTATCAATAATAAATGAACCTTATATCTAGATAGGATCCCTCATGACAAGAAGACTATAGAGCCTAATCCCTTTCCAAGGTGGATTTCAAAGAGGAACTCTAGATGAAATATAATTTTTAATGAGAATTTCTAAGGAATATTCCCTTCCAAAGCTCTGATAATTTATTTAGCATAGAGTGAAATATTTTTCCTATGTATTGAAATTATCCCTAAATGGTGAAGATTATGAAGAGACAACAAAATTCACAAGAAACAAGATGAATATCTAAATATTCTTATTCATAGAGGCCCAAAAAATTCCTTGAGAAGCTTCTTAACTTTCACATAAGAGGCCTTAGAAGGAACCCAACAAGTAGAATAATAAATATTTATAGTGACTATAATTTTGTAGAAAACCTATGATTCGCTAGCCAAAGAGACTTTTGGGTTTCCAATCGTTTGGATTTTTTTAAAAAATGACAATTATAGCTTACCAAAAGATAGCATGCAAGGCTAGAAAATCAAAGGGAAGGGCCATACATTTAAGGATTTCCTCATGTTCAAACTATTTCCACTTAAAATACTCTTACTAACTAAGTTAGAGCATTAGGAAATTTCCATTGGATACTCAAGCTAAAGGCTTGGAAGAATATATCACAACAAAAAAGGACCCATTCGATATTGTTCTCTTCCTCGAGAAGATTGAGAAAAAAATAATTCTAAAATGTTGATTGACCAACTAGATATTTGAAGTGTGCAAGGTAATACCTTTAACTAGCTTTTGGGAGATTACATGGGCCAAAAGAAATCCAAACAAAAAATATATAAAGTGTAGGATCTAAATAGAATCCCTAGTGGATGGATCAAAAATCACAAAAGGATTCTAGATTTCTAGCAATCATTGGTCATGCAATTTCAAGTAACAGTGAATAGAATTCGTGAAGAGATATAGAGATATACCTAAAGTGATAGACAGGGGAATGATGGAGGGATGGAATAATGGGTAGGCAAAGAGAGATACAAAGAGGGGAGATAAAGAGAACTAGAAAGTGAGGGAGGAAGCAAGAGTTAGAGATACATAGGTTAGGCGGGATAGATATAGGGAGAGGTAGGTAGATAGAGAGGAAAATGGAGATGGGAGATAAAGTGAAGTCGAGAGAGAGAGGTAATAAGGGAGGGATAAAGGAAAAGGTAGGTAAAGATAAATGGTGGGGGATATAAATAGAAGTACATAGGGAAGGGAATAGAGAGGTAAGGTGGGAGGGATAAATTGAGAGGTAAGTTGAGAGATAGTGTGAGGGGGGATATAGAGAAGTAGAGATAGAAGGGGGGAGAGAGGTATAAAGAGATGGAGATAGAGAGAGAGAGGGAAGGAGGGAGAGAGGGAGAGAGAGCTAGGGTGGGAGGGATAGAGGGAAAATTTGGTAAAGAGAGGGTGGGTGGAGATATAGAGAATTATAGATCAAAGATGAGAGAGAGGAAGTGAGAGAGATATAGAGAGAGATATCTAAAGGGAGAGAGAGGGAATGATGGAGGTATGTTTTGAGAGGTAGGTAGAGATAAATAGAGGGGATTTAGAGAGTAGAGAGGGAGGGGGGAAGGGATAGGTAGAGATAGAGAGGTAGGATGGAAAGTATATAGGGAGAGGTAGGTAGACATACATGAACATGTAGATGAGAGACAAAGAGAAGTAGAGATAGAGAGAGTTATGGTGGCAGGGATAGAGGGAGAGACAGGTACAAAGATGGAGGTGAACACATAACCTCTCTCTCCATGTCTCAATTTCTTTGCATCTCCCATATCCACCTTCTAGTGTGTCTACCTACCTCTCCCTATCTTCCTCCCACCCAACCTCTCTATATATACCTCTCGCTTCCTCCCTCCATCTCTACTTCTCTTCTCTCTATCTCCCCTCTCTATTTATCCCTACCCACCTTTGAATTCATCCCTATGTCATTCCCCTCCTCTCCCTATATATATATCAATATATTTCATAACCGTCTCTCCTCTCTACCTCTCTCACCTTCCCTCTAAAATTACAAGGAACTCATAGTTACAAGATTGATTATGTAATAGGTATAAGTTAATATTTGGTTTTATAGATAGACTCTAATTGGGATAGGGATCTTAATGATCATAATTTCACATATGGTTATAATTTTACCTTTTTTTTGTTCGTTTTCACTAGTACATCAAGAAATAACATGCTATTTTTATCTTCAACTAAATTTGAGTATCAAGGGTCTATCAATGTTGTCATTAGTGACATTTAGATTCAAAATATTCTCACTAAAGTTGGAATCACTTTTCAAAATCCATCAATAATCTACTATTGAAAGTAGAGCGTAATCCAAATATCCAAAAACTTAATCCATCATTAGTAAACCGAACATATCATTACCTACATGCATTTTCTTAAGTAGTTGAACTAGGAGTGGGTCATTAATTTCTGTTATTATCTAATAGTAGAGTAGATAATATATTTCTTCACCATGCCCTTCACTTAGAGAAAGTACATCCATATTTCAACTCTCTTTGAGGTGCATGGTATATATTTAGAGGGCTTCAGTTAGCCCTTCCTACTTTTTCCTATCATTGGGAGAGATGTTTCCTCGTAGTTTTTCTCCTCCTCTCTATTCTAAGGGGATCTTTATATGTGTGTTCCTCATCAGCCTTCTAGTTGGGACCCATCTTTGATGGTTTTACTCTTTTATTCTCCCTAAGGTACACTTAAGGGGGTTGTTAGTGTGAATAATGTACATTATTGAAAATTAGTTCTACTAATCCATATAAAACCTTTTCACACTTTCTTGAGTTTAATAGGTATCGTTTTAATCATTATCCCATGTTGTTTGTTTTTCTATTCTTTTGGGTTATATATCCTATATATATACTCACCTATACATATTTTGTAATTACTTATTTTAATTCTTTTTCATTTCTTATTGAATAAAATATTATTTTTTCTTTCAATTTTGAATATTTTATCTTATTTTTGTTCAACCATTTGCATTTTGGGTGGCTTCTTAGCCAAATCATACACCATTCATTTTGGTGGACCTAATAGTTGAACCCACTTAGGATTGGCCCTAGGCTATTTAATGTAGTTGATGATGGAGGATTCAGGATGTCTAAACTTATTCTCTTTATAGTGTAGGAAAATGCATACCCTAGCATTTTCACACTTGTTTTGGCCCACCGTGCTTTGTTTATACTTATTTATATCTTAATTGGTCCTATTTTGTATCCACAAGCCTAATAAATTATATCTTTTTATGGCTAATCCCGACAAACATCAAAGGATAATTGATAATTTAATGGTTTTGGTTGTGTGTCCTTGATTTTTGGACTAGGACTAAAACACCACCTAAGGCATCTTTGTCCCCCAAAAGTCTTGGGACCCTGTTTTTAAAAGCACCTTAAAGGGCCCTCTTTTTGGAGTCTATGCCCTGATTTTCAAGACTTGGGACAAAGATGCCACCTAGGGCATCTTAGTCCCCCTCAAGTTATTTTTGGGATTTAATTTCAAATCTTTGCAGGATTTAGCCTCCTTTAATTAATGAATCCATATGTCAGCATGTTGTTGTGTAGTTTCAGGATATTAAGCATGGATAAGTATAAATACAAGGTTCTTTCATTCTTTTTCTCCAAGAAAGTTGAAAGAGTATTCCTAATAGCATAATTGAGTTCATAAGACCATTCAAGAAAAATTCATCAAGCACTTGGAGCCATCATCAAGATTCAAATATCATGTCAAAGATATTCTTGCATCATGTGTGTTTTTGAGCGAACATTTGTGATGTAGGGTTTTGATTCAAACAAGCAATTCAAGTCAAGATCTATCAAACATTTAATCAATGCAAGATATACATTCAAGCTAGCTAATTCATACAAGTTTGCAGATTTCATAACAAGGGTTTGTTGAGTTGCAACATAGTACTTTGTTCATTCATCATTTCCCTTCATTATTTCATTTCATTATAAGGTTTAATTACCAACAAAGGGTTTGACCAAGGCAAACCCCCATTTACTTAAAATCAACAAGTTTTTCCACCCCCATTTACTAACAATCAACAAGTTTTTCCTTTCTTATGTTTTTATGTTTGTAGATTTAGGTTGAAAATCATTTGAAGTGAAAATTTGTAAAGTTGTAAAGTTGTCATCTCCTCAAAAATTCACTTACATGCCAAATCAAGAGGTTTCAGAACCTAAGATATAAGAAGAAGGAAGTGTAGACATTGAACCTCAAGATCACATTTCAAAGTTGTAAAAATTTAGATCGGGACTAAGTCGGTAGTAAGGACATATTAGTCCTCCAAGTGGTATTTTATAGAGATTCTTTGAGATTCTGTTTCGACATTTGAAGATTCTGCATCTTCCCCGAAAAATAGTAATGAGACTAAGTCAATAGTAAGGGCGTCTTTGTCCTCCCTAGCATATTTTGATAACATTTTTGCATTTCCATAATCCTTATCACATGTGTAGACTTCCCCGGTACATACATCCTAACTTGTTGTTACTTAATTTTGTCAATTGCACTCATTATTTGGCTTGCATTATTAGGTTTTGTGAGTTGAATATTAAGTTTTATTTTCCAAATTTTTTCTTGGTGGTGAACCCTTCAAAGCCTAAGGAATCTTCCTAGATCTCCCTTGTTGATAATTGACTCACCTTTGTGTTGATAGTCAGTCCAATTTGTGATCCTAGGTTTCCTTGAACGAACCATTCCCCCTATAAGGAAAAATTAAGAATTAGGGACCCCTTTCTTGTATATTTTGAGTCCCTTCTCCTCCAAATCATTTGTCCAATGGTTCATTTTGGTGAACTCGACATTTTGGACATTCATTTTTTTGATTTAGAGTTCATCAAGGCCCTAGATATAGGCTGCATTCATTCTTGCATTACGTATCGCATTGGTGAAAGTGCATCTAGTGTTTCTCATATTTTCATTAGTGAAAGTGCATATAGGTTGTATTTTTCATTTCTTGCATCATTTTATCTCATTGAAAAACTAAAAAAGTGCATTGTTAATCATACTAATTTCATTTAGGAACACTATTATTGCATTCAATTTTTTTTTATCATTAGTCACTTTTTCTTGTATTCATTTGCATAGTTTTATGTTTCTTGATATCAAGTCCCTAGGTAGGCAACCTAGACACATTGCCATCAACTTTCATTTTTATTTTTTTCTAAAAAAAATTTTACTGGGACTAAAATGACCTTACTGGCATCTTAGTCCCTTTGTGGGTTTTTGGCTTAGAACTCTGTCTGTATTGTTTGCTTTCTATTCCAAATTCTGGAACTTCAAAATTTCATCAGGAGGAAAAAGATTCCCTTTCTAGCGTCTTAGTCCCTGTGGATTCTAAAGTTGTAATTTTTCAGGGTTTCAATCTACTTTTTTATGCTTCTTTTTTTTGCTTTCAATTTTTTGTTAGAGTTTGCAGAATTATTGTTATTTCAATTTGTTTCATTTCAAGTGCAATTGTAAGCATAGGATCTTATGTTCATTGCACTTTCTTTGGTTTATCCCTTGCATGAGTTGTACTACTTGGTGTCCTACTTCCAATACTGTGGTGAGCCGAAGTATGAGACTCATAGCATCTCACAATAAAACACTCGATGTGGACTTTGGGTTATCTAGCTCTCTTACTAGTAGTGTTAGTGCTAGTTCACTAGGTATGGATCATACCTTTGATAACTCTTTTTCTATTCCTACCTTACCTACAAGTTTTATGCCAAGTGTTCAAACAATGGTTGATCATATCCCTCAAGAAAACATGAAAACCTAGCTCATTTACAAGATAGTGTGAGTACTAAAAACATTTCCAACACTGTTATACCTGCCATAGATATTATTCACCACATGATGGAAAGTGATGAAGGACTAGAATATGTGTGTAATATAGCTCAAATCTTTGGGAAATATCTTCCTTCCACCAACAATAGTGCTCAAACTTCAAACAATACGCAAAGCCAAGGAGAAATTCAAGTTCCTCCCCCTTCAACCATAACCTCCATTCCCACCTATACCAATCCTCAAGTGACCACAACAATGCAACCAACTATAAATTTCCTTCCTACCTCGAACATTTCCACTAGTGATCCTTATACCTATGTGGCATCTAACCTTATATCTCCTCCCGTAAGCTATCCATTTAATTTTCCTTCCAACACATACACACCACCACCATATTCACCTCCATCCCAAACCACAAATAATGAACCTATCATTAACCACCTTTTACAAATTCTTTCATCCATTCAAGATCAAGTTTCCACCATAAATCAAAATGAAAATGGTCCACCTTCATACTATGTCAAAAGCAACCCACTATCTTTGGATATATTGAGCACTCTGGTGCCACAAGGTATAGAGATCCCTATATTTGAGAAATATGGAGGAAAGCGAGATCCTACTAGTTATGTTAATACCTTTACCACTTTGTGTAGTGACTTTGTCTTTGAGGATAAACTTTTGGCTAAATGTTTTCCTCAATCCTTGAAAGGCATTGCCTTGGACTGGTTTTCTGCATTACTGAATAACTCAATTCATTCATTTAATTAACTTGTTGAAGCCTTTATTAACCATTTCCAAGTGCATATGGTTCTAGAAATCACATTAGATGATTTGATGAGATGTAAACAAAATGAAGGTGAAAAATTCACTGACTTCATTTCACATTACCAATTGCTTTACTCCCAAATTAGTGTGAAGATCCCCGATTCTCACCTTCAAAATATTTTCATAGAAAATTTACAAAGTAAGATACAAGAAAATCTCACCATGATGAAATTCCCTTCCTTCATGCACTTGTGCATTGCCCTTCAAGATTATCAAAACTCTATAGGTAGTTGTGAAACAAAAACCACCTATACCCATCTTGAAAAGTTTGAATCTTCAAACCAAAACACCTTCCAGCCTTTCAAAATAAAAAATAAAAGTTTCCTTCAACTAAATTCTACCTCCCAACCTACCCAACAAGTTGATACCCAAGTATTTTCTATAAATAAGAGTAATCGATGTATCTTTGGGGATCCACAAAGACAATTTACTCCCTTACTCGACACACTTCACAATGTCATGCCTCAGCTATTAAACAAGAACATGCTTACCTTGCCTCCCGTTCGACCTCTTGACCCTAAAACACCATTACCTCTGAGCTTTAGACACAATGGCTATTGTCCTTATCACAAACAAAGAGGGCATGATATAGAACATTGCAAGCATCTTAAACATCTTGCACAAGACCTCGTCGATTCTAATCATATTCAAATTCGAGGTATGAACGAAAAAGGTAATAAATTTGTAGCTCCTCCTAACCAAAACTTGCAAATATTTACCAATCCCATGCCTAACCGCAATATTTCATTTGTTAAGGCTAGTGAAACTAAGCCCAATATGATGAGTGTGGACATAGATGATGATAACATGAACAATAACGAACAAAATCCTATGGATGATGATGAACCAAATCATATGGATACCAATGACCAAATTTCTATTAGTATAATGATATGAGTGATTGAAATCAATCCTCGTAAACAACAAAACATAATGTCCATTAACATTACTTTCTCTTCAATAGAAACAATCAAAAATGCACATGATGGTCCTCTTTACATAGCCAAAAAAATCAATGGCATGCCCACTCCTGGGATTTTAATTGATCCCATCTGTGGAGAGAATGTGATCATAGAGGAACTCTTATATGTGCATGGACTCTCTCAAGATAGATATGATAAACCAAAATCATGGATTAAAACGCATGACGGTTTTTCTCATGCTATGATGGGCCTGATTACACTCCCTTTATAAGTAGGACCAAAGAAATTAAATGTATCATTCTCTCTCATCTCCAATTTGGAACAATTTCATGTGAAGTTAGGCTAAAAATGGCTCCGCTCCATGAATGTGGCCCCATCTATTGTCCATAAATTCTTAAAGTTTCCAGTCAATAATCAAATATTCATTGTGAACCATAGTGGCTTTAGACCTCCTTCTTCCCATGGAAATTTTTCCTTAGACTATTATTGGCCTAAGCCCTTGGATCTTATAAGACCCTATGAAGACTTCCTTTTCCTATCCTACCAAAATTTTAAAGAAAAATGCATAGCCAAGTTATCCCTTGAAAAATTTCCTCCACCTATAATCGAACCTCCACCCTTTGAAGAAAAAAATATTGAGCTTAATGCCCTTCTGACTAACCAAGATCCATCCATAAAAATCCCTTGCTTATTTCCTACAAAAGGCCAAGAGAAAACCAAACTAGTCCTAATCCACCTCCTAAGAAAATTTATAAAGCCAAAAAGAAAGTGGTTGAACAACCTTCAATGGTTTCTTCTATTTTTCCCTCACAAGAAGAAAAGGAATCTGTGATTGACAAACCCGCTCCTACACAAACACAACTTGAAAACTTTAATAAAAGAAACATAAATTCTAGAGAGCATAGGTGTAGATGTCGTGCTATTGCTCGAAAGATGAATGAAAAGAACAACATAGAAAATCAAAATCCAAATTTGATAGAAGCAATACAAAATGAACCTCCTCCATTGCTAGAACCAAAAGACCCTATGTCTCCAAAACAAGGACCATCACTTTCTATGGATATTCTCATCCATCCTCCTATTGTAGTTAACTTGGATGACGATGAAGAAACCACTTAAATTAATGAGCAAGTTCATAATGAGTTGAATTTTCTATTTTCCTCTTCTATGAGCTTAGACCATAACAATCGTGATGATCCTCCTAAACTGAGTGATTTACTATGTGTTGAACTTGGTGATTCTCCTAGTAATACACTTGAGGTTGTCCCTCTCGCTAGTGATTTTCATTCCACATATACTAAACAAGACTGGGATGCAGATGACCTGTTGGATGGTTGACTCGCATGTTCTTTACTAGTCTTTTTTCTTTCTTTTTGGTTGATCACATGTGTCTAATGTGATCCCCCATATTGTTTAATGTTTTCTCTCTATTTTTATTCCTCTATGTGTACCTACATTCTTCTATATGTCGTAATCCTTTTCCTTTTCATTGGTCTTTACCTTTCATTTTAATTTTTGTCTTGTGTTTTTCTTTTGGGGATGATCTAGGGTGTTCAGACACCCTATTTCTCTTCCATGTTGACCCAAAAGATTTTTTCTTTCATTTACCTTTCATTTACATTTTTGTCTTGAGTTTTCCTTTTGGGGATGATGTAAGGTGTCGAGACACCCTATGTCTCTTCCATGTTGACCCAAAAGTTTTTTTCTTTTTTTTCTCTCTTTGTGTCATTCTTCTAGTTCTATGTGTATTTGGGGAATGATGACAGTTTCAAGCTCTCTAATATCATTGCAGTAAAGACAAATACTGACCCTGAATCCATAGATCCATTATGTGTTTATGGGGGGCAACCCTCTTTTCCTTTTTCATCTTTGGATACTTTAAAGTAATTGCTCACAACATGGTGTTTAGAAATTTTTTTAAAGTGGGGACATACATTGGCATTATTTTGGCATGTGATTTCATTTGCATTTATTTTCCATGTTCCTTGATGTGATTTTCTTATTTCATGTGATGTGTTTTTCTCTTTGTGGTGAAATTGGGAGTAATTTACTTCAAGAGCTTGATCTATCTTAGCATATTACATTCCTCTTAGTGGTGGTGTGACACATTGCATTCCCTAAATTGTGAGTCTTTTGATTGGTCCTCTCTTGGAAACATTAGGAACAATGTGCCCTAAGATTAAGACCTCACATGAACTAAGTGAAATCCCTTCGAACATCCCTCTTTCTTGTTGCATGCATTTTTGTATCTTATTAAAGTCATGGAGGTATGAATTTGTTATGGTTCCTCGAGGCTCACCTAGTGAACAACTAACTTCACTAGACCTTGCGAGCATGCATTCTTGTACCTTATTATAGTCATGCAGGTATGGCTTTGATATGGTTTCCTGGGGTTTAGGTAGTGAACAACTAGCTTCACTAGCCCTTGTGAGTGTGCATTTTTTTCCTTATCATAGTCGTGGGGGTATGACTTTGATATGGATCTCTTGGGGCTCATCTAGTGGAAAAATAGCTTTTCCATCCTTTGTGAGCATGCATTTTGTTTGGATAGTGGACATCATGTTCCACTTGTAAACCTTTTTTGGAAAAAAAGACTAGACCTGGTCCATTGCACATTAGATGGCCAGTCGAAGCTTGATTCCCTACATTTCTTTTTCTTTTTCTATCTTTGATGGTGTATGTTTGTGATCTAGTTATGGTTTCATAATCATCTGCAAGTGTGTTCCTTTGCTCCTATGTTGATCTATTATAGGATATTTATCCTGGGGTCTTTGCCATCCTCTCGTTTAATGTCATCCTATCTTACTACCATTCGTACATTTGAGCCCCTCTTGATTGTGTGGTTGGCTACTTTACTATGAGTTTGAAGCAAGTTCATTCTCTCACTAAAATGGAATTCATACCCTTGCATTTTCACACATGTTTGGTCCTTCCTTTCTTTTTTTATCCTTAGTTATATCTTAATTGGTCATATTTTGCATCCATAAGCCTAATAAATTATATATTTTTATAGATATTCCAAACAAACATCAAAGGATAAATGATAATTTAATTTTTTTGGTCATGTGTCCTTGATTTTTGGACTGGGACTAAAATGCCACCTAAGGCATCTTTGTCCCCCAAAGGTCTTGGGACCCTCTTTTTAAAACCACCTTAAAGGGTCCCCTTTTTGGAGTTTGTGCCTTGGGTTTCAAGCCTTGGGACTAAGACACCACCTATAGTGTCATAGTCCCCCTCAAGTTATTTTTGGGATTTAATTTCAAATCTTGGGATTTCCTTTAATTAATGAATTTATATGTCATCTTGTTGTGGTTTGATTTCGGGATATTAAGCATGGATAAGTATAAATACAAGGTTATTTCATTCATTTTCTACAAGCAATTTGAATGATTATTCCTAATAGAATAATTGAGTTCACAAGAGCATTCAAGAGAAATTCATCAAGAATTTAGAGCCATCATCAAGATTTAAGCATCATGCCAAAGATATTCTTGCATCATGTGTTTTTTTAAGCTAACATTTATGATGTAGAGTTTTAATTCAAGCAAGCAATTCAAGTCAAGATCTATCAAGCAATTATTAAGACTATTTAAAAGTAACTTTATTTATTTTTTAATATATATGTAGAGAAATTTGGTTCATCCCAAAATAAGCAACTGAGATCAGTAGTTGTCATCGATAACATTCATTTCTTAAAAGTTCCTCAAAAACATGTACTACTATGCCATAAAGTGGAATCATACATAACACATTTCACACCATTAACCCTTAGAGGAAAGTTTATGGAAATTAAGACCACCCAAGATCAACTAGTTTCAACAAGCATTAAAGAGATTCTATAAACAAAATCATTAAATAAGTAAGATAGAACAGAAGATACGAACACAAAGATCTACGTGTGAAAAACCATTTCATCTACAAAACCCCACACATCAAAAGCTATAGACCCATTGTATTATTCAGAAACAAAATATAGTTACAATACTATGTAGGCTCTAAGCATTTACACGAAGGTGTACATCATGTTCCATCTTGAAAAAATCCATCGACATAACCCTTTTAAATTCAATCTCATCTCATCTCTGCTTTCACTTTTTTTAGTCATTCCAATGCACCATTACATTCAATAAAAACTTCTCAAGTGTCACCAGAAACCCGATGTTCGAACTTCTATACCGAACTGAACAGTTATCGACATTCAATATACTTATCAGAATATCGAAGAAACAAGAATCCATGTCTCTCTGAATCTTTATTGTCACCCCGATACACTTATTATTTCATCCTATGACCGTGTTAATTCACAAAAATGATGTTTAATCAACAAGTAACATCATTACACATTTCAAATTGCATCATCCATAACCACGACATACTTTATCCACAATTAGATCAACACCTAGTTTAATCACCATCGTTCTCCACTCCCCCGTGAGGTACATGAAGGGTCCCACCATAGGTGTCGTGGGTTAGCGAGCACTGTCTAATCAACTTGATCACAGTTTCCATTGTAGATCCCATCATGCATACTACAAGCACCATTGATCTTCAACATTTGATCACCGTTGTTCATCGCTATCCCTCGGGGATTTGTCGAGACCCATCAAAGACTTAGAGGGCTGGTGGGCACCATCAAATCAAGAGGCTAATAATCATCCACCAAGCATCATTTCCATGTTGAAGGGACAACTATCTATGTCCCGACGAAGTCCTCGAATCCCTTTGTGGTGCAGAGGCACCCATGTCCTGAAAAGTTGTCAATTTAGACCATTTTGGGTTTTTGGTGTTGCTAAGTAATTTTTTGATGTAATAAGGTCTATTTAGACCATAGTTAATGTTTTTGATCATGTGGGGTTGGTTTTGTGAGAAGTTGTGAAAATTTACAAATGTTGCAAAAGTTGCATGGGCAACTTTGCATTTTTGATGTATATGGGAAGTTGAAGAGTCAAATGTTTAAAAGAAAATTTGGAACCATTGGTTATGGTTGGAAAAGGTTAAAAAATCCTTGTTTAGTTTAAATCAAACTTTTGGTGAATTTTCGGAGAAATATCAATAAAACATATTCTATTTTAATGCAATTTTTAGTGTTTATTTGCTACTACAGGGGTCTATATGATTATGTACGGCTTGTAATTTTTCTAACTTAAGTTGGAATTAATTGTGGACTAATTTAAACTTATTTCTCAATTGATTTCATCCATTTTGGTTGAGTTAGGAGTGAGTTAGGGTCTTTTTATTGTAAACAACCACAAAACCCTAGCCCTTGAGGGTTTGATTGGACAAATGGGGTTTTGATCCATTACACCGTTGGAAAATTCTGAAAGTTGGTGGAATGGAGGTAATTAGGGTTCTTTTAATGTTTGTAGGATTTTCAGGAGCAGGGGATGGAGTTTGGGGCATGTTGAATGCTGCCCTAGCCTAATATCTCTATGTAACTTAGGCTTAGGAAGATAGGTAGATGTAGGTTTTTGTACAAGAACTATTTGGAGATCCTTCCACTTGATGGTAATTGCATACTTAGACCCCATATGAAATTTTAAAGGTGGTGGAGTGATGGTTCATAATTTGGAGATTGAAATCCTTATTGTTGCTTTGTGAAACTAGCCTAGTTAGGCCTAATTACAACATAACAGTCAAGATTAAAGGGTGTTATTACAAAAAAATCATATTCATCATTTTGATATGTTACAAAAGGGCATAAAGGGCATCTACAATGGTGTTCACAATTTGGATTTTGGGTCTGCTCTGAAAATTATGAGAGAAAATCACTGTTTGGAGTACTACAAGGAGATCTGAAGGTCTTGTAAGAAAACCACCAAGTTAGGGTTTCAAAATTGAAAATTTTGTTGAATTGAGTTTGTGTTGACACCTCTACCCTGCTTTGCATTAATTGGTATCGGAGCATGGGTAATTCTGTAGGTGGAAAAAGGTTGAAGTTTGAAAGAAGGAAAGATGCCTCCTAAAAGTAATATAACGACCAAAGAAGTGATAGAGTTGAAAGAAAAGAATGCCAAGGAGTTGAGAGAGGTAAAGGAGTCTCATGAAGTTGTCCTATCCAGACTTGTAGCAATTGAATCAAACCAAAGGAAAGGTATGGTCACTGGAGACCAAAGTGACAAAGAGGAAGAGGAAGAGGGTGAGAATGAAAACCCTCAAAGAGGAGTCCAAGATGAGGACAAATTGGACCCTAATAAATTGATAATGGTTAAGATGTTGAAGGTTGTCAAAGGAAACACTCCTAAGGTGAATAAGGAATTTCCCATGTATGGTGGGAATATGAATAGTGAAGAGGTGCTAGGTTGGATTGATGCGCTTGATATCTATTTTGAGTATGAGGAGGTAGCAGATGAACAAAAGGTGAAATTTGACCCAAAAAAATTGAAAGGCACTACCTTAACTTGGTGGAACTATGTGGAGGAAGAGAAAGTGAACAAGACAAAGTCAAAAATTAGTTCATGGGACAGAATGGTGTCCCAAATCAAGAGCCAATTTCTACTCGATGATTGTGAGATACAAACATTTAGGAAGCTACAAAATCTTAAACAAAAGGATATGGATGTCATGGCTTATACTGAGGAGTTTCACAAGTTAAGCATTAGAGTAGGCCATAATGAGGATGAGATGAAAAAAGTAGTGAGGTGCATAAATGGGTTAAGGTTCAACATACAAGATGAGATAACTTTGACCACTCCTAGAATGGTGGAAGAATGCTTTCAAATGGAAATCAAGGCAGAAGAAAGGTTGAAGAGCAAGCAGGAGAAAGAAAGTAAAGGTAGAGGAAGAAGCTTTAGGGGTAGAGGAACCTTTGGAGGAAGAGGAAAATCTCAAAAAACACAAGGAGATACAAGTAGTCATCAAGAACAAAAATTAGAATCAAGGGGTAGTTTCAAAGGTAGGAGATCAAATCTAGTAGAGGTAGATTTGGTGGACAAGGTAGAGGGTCAAATAAATTCTTAGGAAGATGTTATCAATGCAATCAATTTGTCCACCAAGCATGGAAATGTCTGGATAAGCAACCTTCTACTTCACATCATGGGGACAGGAGAACTCAATTGGTGCAAGAGGAAGATGATGAGAGTGTCAACTCTCCATCTCAGCATGCTACTCCAGAAATTGGAGAATCTTTGATGCTGAGGAGAACATTAATCAAAGATCCTATGGGGAAAGATCCTCCACAAATAAAATCTATGTTTAGAACCACTTGAAAATCTCAAGGTAAGGTGTGTAAAGTTGTTGTTGATTTGGGTTCCATAGATAATTTGGTTTCTTTAGAGATGGTTGAAAAGTTGAAAATGAAAAGAATCCCTCACTCTAGTCCTTACAATGTCTCATGGTTGAACAAGGGACAATAGGTCATAGTTAATGAGAAAACATGGGTTGAATTTAACATAGGTGGGTACAAAGATAAAATATTGTGTGACATCATCCCAGTGGATGATTTTCATTTGTTGTTAGGAAGACCTTGGTAGTATGACAAATAAGATAAGCATGATGGGTAGAAAAACACTTATGTTATAGAAAAGGATGGGATTTCATTTACACTCACACCATTGCAAGATGAAGTCCTAGACAAAAAAGTGGGGTCTAATATAATGCTGGTAGGAGAAAAAGAGTTCTTGAAAATAATGAAAGAAGAGGGTGGACAAGGTTATGCCATTATAATCAGACCAAAATCTGTCATGATAGCAACAAAGGTTGAGGATGTGCCTAAAGAGGTCCAAGCCTTGTTAAACAAATACAAAGACATGGTGGTAGATGAACTTCCTAATTCTTTTCCACCAATAAGAGATGTGAGCCACCATATAGATTTCATACCAGGGGAAAACGTACCTAACAAAGCTACATATAAGATGGCTCTAAAATAAAATGAAGAGATTAGGAGACAAATTTAGGAGCTACTTGACAAAGGCCTAATAAGAGATATTTCTAGCCCATGTGTTGTTCTCACCGTTTTGGAACCAAAGAAAGGGGGAGATTGGAGAATGTGTACAGACTCAAGGGAAATTAACAAGATAACCATAAGGTATAGGTTCTCCATTCCAAGAATAGAATATTTGATGGATTTTTTAGGAGGGGCTTTTTATTTTTCAAAGATTGACCTCAAAAGTGGCTACCACCAAATTAGAATTAGAGAGGGGGATGAGTGGGAAACTCTCTTCAAAACAAATGAGGGGTTATATGAATGGCTTGTAATGCCATTTGGGCTTTGAAATGCTCCAAGCACTTTTATGAGATTAATGAATGAAGTTATGAAACCTTTCATAGGTAAGTTTGTGGTTGTCTACTTGGATGATATTCTTATTTTTAGTAAGACTAAAGGGTATGTGCATGATCATCATGGAAAAAACAAGCCCTTAAGTGACAATAAAATTCAGAAAATCAGAGTTAGGCAACTTGATGTAAAAATTTGAATAAGTTATCTATATCATTTCAAAAATATGTCAGAATAGAATCTGTAGAAAATTGAATTTAGTTTCTAAACTACTAGGTTTATTTAAAAATAAATAAAATCTATTTCGTGAAAATTTGAAATTTCAATGCAGTAGTGCTTAAATTTTAGGGGAAAAATAAGAAGTAGGTGTCTGTCTGACCACCCTAACCACAATAAAATGATAATATTTTTTTATAATATTTTAGATATAAGTAGGGACTCATGTCCCAATGTGATGCATATTTTTTTGTAATTTTTTTTCAAGTAAATAATTAATTATGATTTTTTTGTTACAAATTTTAAAAAATATAAAAAATCGTATGTCTAACCACCTTAACTTGGTCAAAAATTCATGAAATTCATTTTTTTTTTTAATCCTATATTATGCGAAACATAGAATGTGACACATGTTTCAGATTCAAAAAATGTGATACCGTTTGAAAGTTATAGATGTTTTTCAATCATCCTATCAATCAGGACTTTAATTGTAATTCAAATAGAAAATGAATAATAATTGTTTATTAAATTCAAAGTAAAGAATAATTTATATTGGTGGAAATTTGAGAATCTCCTTTAAAAAAAAAATTCGTTTCATCAATTTTGGGTAAAAAAAATGTCGTCAACCACATGGGTCATCATATCACTTAAATATTGCCACTTTTTAGCCCATCATGATCCTGCACATACCCTAAAGAGGAATTCTTGTAGCATCTAGACTTGGTTTTAAAAAAATTAAATGAAGAAAAGTTGATGATAAATTTGAAGAAGTGTGAATTCATGAAGGAGGAGTTGGTTTATCTTGGCTTTGTGATCTCAAAAGGCTCTTTGAAGATGGAACCCAGCAAGGTGGAAGCAATTCTCAGTTGGCCTACTACATTAGTAAGTGAGGTAAGAAGTTTCCACGGCCTAGCTAGCTTTTACAGAAAATTTGTGAGGAATTTCAGTCATATATGCTCTTCAATGATTGGCACAATAAAGGGGCATAAAAGGAAAAGGTTCGTATTGTCTGATGAGGCAGAAAAGAACTTTCAATATTTGAAACAAAGGGTAGCACAACAACCTATCCTAGCCTTGCTTGATTTCAACAAAGTTTTCACAATTAAATGTGATGCAAGTAAGTATGCAATTTAAGTGAGAAGCTCAATGAGGCAAAGAAAAATTATTCCTCTTATGATTTGGAGTTGTATGCCATGGGACAATCATTAAAGAAGTGGAGACACTATATCCTTCCTAAAGAGTTTACTGTTTTGACCGGAAATCATGCTTTGTAGTTCTTAAACAACCAAGATAAACTCAACCATAGATATGTGAAGTGGTTGGAGTACCTACAAAGCTACACCTTCACCATAAAGCACAAAAAGGGGTAGTCAAACAAGGTGGCAAATGATTTGAGCAGAACAACACTGTTAGGGCAAGAGGTTCAGTTGCAGAGTGTGGGAATTGATGCTTTGAAAGGTATGCATGCTGAGGATGATGATTTCAAAGAAATATATGCTGCTTGTATTCAATTTAGTGGCACTTTTCATGAAGAGTATTCTAATTTTCTGCTTCAAGAGGGTTCATTGTTTAAAGGAGCTCAGTTATGTATTCCAAAATTCTCTATGAGGACTAATTTATTAAATAAAAGCATTGTGGTAGCTTAGGGGGTCATTTTGGTGTGGACAAGACTTTGGATCAGGTAAGAAGATATTTTTATTGGCCAAAGATGCAAAGTGATATCAGGATATTTTTTGAATAGTGTGTTGTTTGTCAAAAGGCCAAGGGTTGTACTACAAATTTAGGTCTTTATCAACCATTTACAATCCCAAATAGGCCATGTGAATCCATCACAATGGATTTTGTGTTTGGGGTTGCCCAAAACTCAAAGAGGATTTGATAGTGTGTTTGTTGTTGTAGACCGATTTAGTAAAATGGCACATTTCATACTATGTAAATTAGAAATGATGCCTCATACATTGCAGGGTTGTTTTCAAGGAGGTGATTAGGATTCATGGATTTCCATTAACCATTGTTTTTGATAGGGATGGTAAGTTTGTGGGTCACTTTTAGAGAACCCTTTAGAAGAAGTTGGGGAAAAATTTGACCTTTAGCTTTGCCTATCATCCCCAAACAAATGGGCAGACTGAATTTTTCAATAGAAGCCTTGTAAATATCCTAAGATTCTTGACAAAAGAACATTCAACCCAATGGGATCTGACCCTACCCCAAGATGAGTTTGCATTTAATGACTCTCTGAACAGAGGTGTTGGAAAAATCCCATTTGGGATTTTATATGGGTTGCAGCCTAGGGGAGTGTTTAAACTCAGAGATTTGAGTGGAATGGAGACAAGAAGTGTTGAAGGAGAAGATTTTTCCATTGTCATGAAAGACATACATCAAAAAGTTAAAGAGAACCTTCAAAAGAGTGTTGAAAAATACAAACAACATGCAGACTTGAGAAGGAGAGAAGTTAATTTCAAAGTGGGCAACTTGGTATTAGCTCATTTGAGGAAGGAAAGGATACCTAAATTAAAGTATTCAAAGTTGTAGATGAAGAAGATTGGGCCATATAGGGTGGTCCAAAAATTTGGAGCAAATGCCTATGAGATAGAACTCCGTCCTAGAGTTTCTATCTCTACAATTTTTAATGTTTCTGACATATATCCTTTTAAAGGAGATGTGATTGTAGGTGAAGATGTAGGTACATCAAAGGTTCCAGATAAAGATTAGGTTAAGGATTTTCCACCAAGTCAACCATTGAAGCTTGAATGTATCTTAGACACCAAGGAAGCCAAAAGAATAAGGCAGAAGGTGTATAATGAGTACCTGGTGAAGTGGCAAGGCCTTCCAATGGAGAATTCCACCTGGATGATAAAGGAATACATCAAGAAGCATGGTACCATAGGTCAAGATCCCATCTCAAGTGGAACTTGAGATTTGTTTTGTCCGGGAGTATGGTGTAGGGGCACCCATGTCATGAAAAGTTATCAATTTTGTTAAGTGTTGGGTTTTTGGTGTTGCTAAGTCATTTTTTGATGTAATAAGTTATATTTAGACCATAGTTAATGTTTTTGATCATGTGGGGTCGATTTTGTGAGAAGTTGTCAAAATTTGCAAAAGTTGCATATCCAACTTTGCATTTTTGGTGTATATGGGAAGTTGAAGAGTCAGATATTTAAAATAAAGTTTGGAACCATTGTTTATGGTTGTAAAAGGTTAAATAATCCTTGTTTTGTTTGAATCAAAATTATGGTAAATTTTTGGAGAGATATCAATAAAGCATACTCTATGTTTCTATATTTTTTAGTGTTTATTTGTTGCTACAAGGGTTCATACGTCTTGTAATTGTTCTAGCTTGAGTTTCAATTGATGGTGGACTGCGTTAACTTTATTTTACAATTTATTTCATCCATTTTGGTTAAGTTAGGAATGATTTAGGGTCTTTTTATTCCAAACAACCAAGAAACCCTAGCTCTTGAGGGTTTGATTGAAAAAATGGGGTTTTGATCCATTCCACTAGTGGAAAATTCTGAAAGTTAGTGGAATGGAGGTAATTAGGGTTCTTTTAATGTTTGTAGGGTTTGCAAGAGCAAGGGATGGATTTTGGGGCAAGTTGGATGCTTCCCTAGCCTAATATCTCTATGTATTAGGCATAGGAAGATAGGTAGAAGTAGGTTTTTGTACAAGAATTGTTTTGAGATCATTCGACTTGATGGTAATTGCATACTTAGACCCCATATGAAATTTTAAAGGTGGTGGAGTGATGGCTCATAGTTTGGAGATTGAAATCCTTATAGTTGCTTTATGAAACGAGCCTAAATAGGCCTAATTGCAACATAGCAATCAAGATTAGATAATGTAGTAGAGAGAGAACTCAAACCATTACAACATAAAAACAATTCTTTAACACAAAATAAACATTAAACTTTCATTCAAACATTGTTGCAATATATGCAAAATATGGTTTACAACTTGCAACCAGTTTACAACTTTTTATTACAAAATGATCTCCAATGTTTACATCAGTCCATGATGGATTCAAGGGCTGCAACACGGCCCATTTAAACTCACAAACAACAGAAAAATATCATCAACAACAGAAAAATAAATATGATCATACAATCTTCAAACCTCTCTCCTGCAATAACACACAAACAATGGATTACAAAGTTGCAATCAACAATTACCAATGGAAGAAAACTATTGTAGCTTCACTTTCATGCCTTCAACCTAAAAAAAATTAAAAAAATCAAAAAAACCATTCTTAGATAAGAGCCACACCCTTCTTTATTTTCCCCACCAAATCTCTCTTCTTATATCATTCAATTTCTCTTCTCAAAATCTTCTTCAAAAACCCCCCTACAATGTAAAGTGGGTTTTCTATTCTTAACTCTTGTTGTCTAGAAATTTATTTCCCATGCTTTATTTGGGCATATTCAATATAGCACGACCCATGGGGCTGCTTCTCATTAAATCCCCTCAAAAATCATTAAAAATAATTAAATACTCATTCCTAGTAGCCCTCTAAAGATAGGAAAAAAAAATAGTTTTTAAATTCTTCTCTTTTTGACTCCTTAAAAAGAAAAAATCAAAAAGCAGGCATGGGTGCCCACTTCCTCGGTCCCTAATTTTTAGGGATCATTAATTGTTGTTTTATTTCTCCAAATTAAAATCCCAACACCCAAATTTCCTTTCAAATATTTTTTAATTTAAATATTTTAAAATTGTTTTTTCATTATTTTTTCTACTTTTTCAGTTTTAAAGCATATTCTCTATGATTTCTCTTCACCAATTTGACCCAATTTGAAATCAAGTCCAAATTCAAATTTTCCCACATCCTAAAATATTTAATTGCATACCAAAATATGAATTTCAATAATCCAACATGAAATCTAACCCACCAAAATTGAAAAATTCAAAAATAAAAACTTCAAGTTGACACAAGATTGTACTGAGCCATGGATGCTCTTGCATCAGACACCCATGGTAGAATGAAATTTTTCATTATTTTCATTTAGGAACATTTGTAGACCTTCTGTCTATCTTGGATCCACCTCATTTCCTTGTCCACTGAAATATCTCTATACACCACTTTCAACAAACTTAGAACATTACCATGCTTCATCCTTCTACTACCTATCATGTAATTCAAAGCATCAAATCTATTGTCCCACCAATATACTTCATCAAAACCAAAAATTAAAATTAAAATTATACCTTCTCCTTCATCAAAACAAATGTAATTTTTTGTCTCATTCGTTGTCCCACCTTTTCCACCTCCTTCAACTATGTTTCCTTCATGAAATTCCATTGTTTCAATGCCTTCTGAAAGGCATGATATTGCTGCAAGTTTTTTTCCTTCGCTCAAAACAGATTAATTACTATCATCAAAAGAATTAATTTCCATATTACTTGACAAGCAATCATGATTACTAATAAAAAAATTCACCTCCACCGTTCTCAAGCAAGGATTTCTCAGAAAACTCTTCATTAACCTTTTCACTCCCCTCTTACAATCCAACTTTATTAAAAAAAAATATGCTGCAACAAAATTATATATTCCTTTACTCTCTTTCTCATCAAAGGAAAAAAATAAATCATGTTTTACCTTACCCTCTGCTGCTACCTTTATTCCACTTGAGATATTTTCCTAAGAAGGGTGTGGCTCTTATCTAAGAATTCACCTTTCTCATCTTCTTCACAGTTAGTATTATCAAATATAATATATTCATGATTCATACAATCTAAAAGTTTGATTTCATCAACCAAACAATACCTTGCATTGCTACAAACCTTACCCATTTCTTCTTTCAGTGGCTTCAATTTGTGTTTCACTTCATCCTTCATCAACGTGTATGTGTTGGCATAACCATTGTACATTGCCTTTCTATCAAATTGTCAAGGTCTTCCTAGATGAATATGACAGGAATCCATTGGGATAATATCACACAAAACTTCATCATAATAGCCTCCTATCTTAAATTTTACCTCACATTTTTTTTTTATCAAAAGCTTCTTATCATCTTGTACCCATGCTATCTAATATGGATTTGGGTTCTTCTTCTTTTCTAACTGCAATTTTCTTACCATTTTATCAGACATAATATTTTATGTGCTTCCACTATAACAATGGCATTACATGCCTTTCCTTCAGATTTGCAGCTTGTCCTAAACAAATTTCTCCTTTGAATGTATTTATCATCTTCATTTAACAGTGTTCTCCTTACCATTAAAATTTCACCATCTTCTGCTTCTTCAAAATGTGATGATCTTGCATATTCTCGATTCACATTTGCTACCCTATTCTAATTTTTTGTCCTTCTTCTTGGTCTTTCCTCTTCATGAGGACACTCATATGATTTGTGCCCATCTTCTCCACATTGGAAACAAGTTAATTTATAATTTCCTCTTCCAAATCCTCTACCCAATCTTCCTCTTCCTTTAAAATTTTGATCATGCGTCTGATTTGAACTCTCCCCCTTTTTTTCCTTGCTTCCTTTAGTGTCTCCAATCCGATCCTCATACTACTACAAATTATTTTTTCCCTTTCCTCTTTGCCTATTTTCAAACTTCCTATGCATTCTTTCTTCTATTTTTAATGCTATTTGATAAGCATCCTCCATTGTCACAACTCTAACAAGTGTCATATCTTCTTGAATACTTGATCTCAACCCATTTATGTATCTTGCAACCTTCTCTTTGGTCACCTCAAAATTTCCAATTCTAATAATAATTCTATGGAATTCTTTTGTATACTCTTTCACACTCTTGTTGCCCTGTCTCAAACCTTGCATTTTCTTGAGCAAGTCCAATTCATAATCCACGGGAATAAATTGTCTTTTAAGTTTCTCCACCATTTTATCCCATATTGTAATATTCTCTTTTCCTTTTCTTCCTCTTTCTAACTAAATTTATCTCCACCAGATTGAAGCATGTCCCTTTAATTTTTTCTTGGAAAACCGTACTCGGTCTGGGTCTCCAACTTCCTCAAATTCAAAATAATCTTCCATATCATTTATCCAGTCTATAAGTTCTTCTCGATTCAAACTCCCATTAAAGGTATGAACATCAATGCTTGGTTTTTTTTTTCATTTTTGTTAAAGCTTTCAGCAATGGGTCCTTTGCAACTACTGCAAATTCTTCTCTTTGTTCAGTATCCAAACTAACATTCTCTATGCTTTCATCTTCTTCATCACTCCTTGGGTCTCTCATTCTTGCAAATCTTCTCTTTATCTCATTTTGAAAAGTTTAAACATGTCTTCTCAAAACTATAAAATCATCATTCTTGAAAAAATTATCTCCTATTCCTCTTCCTCTACCTCTACCACGATGGGATCCTCTCCCATCCATGTTTTTTCAATACCCACAACACAGTCCTGATGCACCTGCCTCTCTTCGGCGGTCTATTACACACTCAAGATCTTGCTTCTCTGATACCACAAATGTAGTAGAGAGAGATCTCAAACCCTCACAACATAAAAACAATTATTTAACAAAAATTAAACATTAAAATTTCATTCAAACACTGTTGCAATATATGCAAAATCTGGTTTGCAACTTGCAACTAGTTTACAACTTTTTATTACAAAATGATCTCTAATGTTTACATCAGTCCATGATGGATTCAAGGGCTGCAAGATGGCCCATTTAAACTCACAAACAACAAAAAAATATCATCAATAATAGAAAAATAAACCTGATCATACAATCTTCAAACCTCTCTCTTGTAATAACACACAAACAATGGATTACAAACTTGCAATCAACAATTACCAATGGAAAAAACATTTTGTAGCTTCATTTTCATGCCTTCAACCTAAAAATAAATAAATAAAATAGGAAAGCATTCCTGGAGAAGAGCCACACCCTCCTTGATTCTCCCCACCAAATCCCTCTTCCTGTATCCTTCAATTTCTCTTTTCAAAATCCTCTTCAAAAACCCCCCTGCAATGTAAAGTGGGTTATCTATTCTTAACTCCTCTTGTCCAGAAATTGATCTCCCGTGCTTTATTTGGGCCTAATCAATATAGAACAACCCATGGGGCTGCTGCTCATTAAATCCCCTAAAAAATCATTGAAAATAATTAAATACTCACTCCCAATAGCCCTCTAAAGATAGGAAAAAAAATACTTTTTAAATTCTTCTCTTTTTGACTCCTAGAAAAACAAAACTCAAAAAGTAGGCATGGGTGCCCACTTCCTCAATCCTTACTTTTTAGGGATCATTAATTTGTTTTTTATTGCTTCAAATTAAAATCCCAACACCCAAAATTTCCTTTCAAATATTTTTAAATTTAAATATTTTAAAACTACCTTTCCATTGTTTTTTCTGCTTTTTCAGTTTTAAAGCATATTTTCCATGATTTATTTTCACCAATTTTCACCAATTTAAAATCAAGTCCAAATTAAAATTTTCCCACATCCCAAAATATTTAATTTCATACCAAAATATGAATTTCAATTATCAAACATGAAATTCAACCCACCAAAATTGAAAAATTCAAAAATAAAACCTTCAGGTTTGCACGTGATTGTATTGAGCCATGGATGCTCCTGCATCATTAGAGGGTGTTGTTAAAAAACAAGTATATTAAAAATTTTGATATGTTACAAAAGGGAATAAAGGGTATCTTTAATGGTGTTGACAATTAGGATTTTGGGTCTGCTCTAAAAATTATGAGAGAAAATCATTGTTTGGAGTACTACAAGGAGATATGAAGGTCTTGTAAGAAAACCACCAAGTTAGGGTTTCAAAATTGAAAATTTTGTTGAATTGAGTTTTATTTGACACCCCCACCCTACTCTACATCACTTCGATGAAGAGATCTTTGCAACTGTTCCGTTGCCAGCACCGTCCATCGAGATGTCGAAGAGACGTCCATGTGACTCCCTTCGACATTGACCTGTCTCACCAATGAAGGATTAACGCCAATGAAAACTTTAGATAAACCTAGAGATCAGATTGTTTAAGATATTTTTCTCTTAGTCTCATTGACATATTACTTTTGGGTATGTGCAGGATCATGATGGGCCAAAAAGTGGCGATATGTAAGTGATATGATGGCCCATGTGGCTGAAAACTTTTTTTTAACCCAAAATTGATGAAATAAAAAAGGTTTTTAAAAGAGATTCTCATCTTTCCACCAATATAAATTATGCTTTACTTTTAATTTTATAAATAATTATTATTCATTTTCTATTTTAATTATGACTAAAGTACAGGTTGATAGGCTGATTGAAAAACATCTATAACTTTCAAACGGTATCACATTTTTTTGAATCTAAAACATGCGTCACATTCTATGCTTTGCATACTATAGAATTAAAAAAAAAATCATGAAGTTTTGACCAAGTTAAGGTGGTCAGACATACGAGTTTTTTATATTTTTAAAAAATTGTAATAAAAAAATCATTATTAATTATTTACTTGGAAAAAAATTACAAAAAAATATGCATCACATTGGGACATGAGTCCTCTACTTATATCTAAAATATTATAAAAAAATATTATCATTTTATTGTGGTTAGGGTGGTTAGACAGACACCTACTTCTTATTTTTTCCCTGAAATTTAACTACTACTGCATTGAAATTTCAAATTTTCACCAAATAGATTTAAAAAAAAAATAAACTTAGTAGTTTAGAAACTAAATTCAATTTGCTACAGATTCTATTCTTACATATTTTTGAAATATTATAGATAACTTATTCAAATTTTTATGTCAAGTTTCTTAAGTCTAATTTTCTGAATTTTCATTGCCACTTAAGGGCCTATTTTTCCATGATGATCCTGTACATACCCTATCTTCTTAACGAAGGAGTTAGCGCCAACCCATGGAGAGATTATTAGATTTTCAAGGAGACTCATTATCCCATGTCCTAACGACACATGCATGTCAGCCTAATAAAACTAAAGCCCAAACTCTAAAACCTTTTTGGCATATCGAAGAGATTGGATATTTCATCCCATTGAACTTCACCTATCAGCCCAATAAAATTGAAGCCTTAATAATTTTATCCTAATAAGTTTGAGACATATTTCTCAATATTCTCCCACTTGACGAAGGAATTTTTGGCTCCACCCAACGCTTGAAGTCACTAAATCACTCTTCACTAAATCACTCTAGAAACCTACAACAACATCCAAGGTGTCCACCATCTCAGACAATAGTTCCAACCATCCTCCAAAGGAAAGGAACGAGCCATGTTGTATATGCAGCAGTCTAAAAGTAAAAAGCATCAAATTCAACTGATATCAAAGGCTACATAATACTGTCACCACTCCACTGTAATCACTAGCTTTATAAAAGCATCAACAAAATCAACTTCAAAGATTCAACCTGAACACAACCTTGAGGACATCCTCAAGAAAACAAGATAGAACATCTGTTAGAACAACAATCAGAAAACTAATTGCTCCCATCCAATTGATTAACCCATATGATTGAAAATAACACCTGCGATAATTGTTAATCCATCCAATCATCTGTAGGAGTTGAGAAAATACAACTTCACAAACCCTGAAGATCACCTGCATGCAAATAACCTATCACAAAAGAAGAGATGGAGACAAACAAGCAAGGGTTCTTTGAAAACTGAAAATGTATATATCAGAGAGAATGAGAGAATGAATTGATATGAAATACAATGGGATCAATCCTTATAAAAAGGAGATCACGCAAACCCTAATAAAACCCTAATAGAAGCCCTAATAGGAAAATATTTAATAATTAATATAATTATTAAATGTCACATTATGCAAACTAACGTGAAATATTAAGAAAGGAATAAAGGTAACTTAATCAACATAATTAAGTTAAGACCTTTACTCTAACACCCCCCTTAAAATGAGCAACAATGCAGCAACAAACAAATGCAAGAAAGCAAAGGTAACTACAATGCAAGAAGGCAAACATAGGTCCTACCAACTAGGCCAGATCAGGTACCCAAATACAACCAAATCTCTATAAAGAGGAGAAATAGAGAAAACCTCATGGGAAAAAGTTCTACTTCAAAAGAGATGTAGAAAGTCAAGAAGAAGAACATCATCCATACCTCGAAGTTATTTATATTACCAAACTCATGCCATCAACATATATACACCCATAAACTACAATCATAAACTCCATGTGTAAACCTATCAAAGAGTGACATACAGATCCAAGAGCTCCCACTGCATGGGTAATGCAAATATGAAAATGATCAAGGTATACCAAATCTACCAATAGCATCATATAGAAAGTGTAAGCAACATCATGTATTACCAAGGAACATCCACAATGATATGCAAAACTTGTATACCAATAACATGAAAGAAAAACTCTCACCACAAGTCTCCATAGCTCTCCCAAGTTCTTTCACACCCAACAAAGGAAAGAGATAAAGGAACCTCCATGCCATCACCCAAGAACATGACTGAAAACACATGACCACAAGCTAGTGGTTACAATAGCTCCAACCAAACCTCAAAACAATGTACTGTGAAACCAAACATCTAGGGAGATAACCAAGACCAAAGAGAGAAAATTTGCACATCATATACCTATATAAAATCCTTCTACATACACCTCCAATGCCAATTGTGTTAAGTATTATCTCCTTTAGAAACCTAAGAGAAAAACCATAACAACATCCAAGCACGTTCAACCTCAAGAGAGATCAAATATAACATATGCATCATGTATCTACATGGATGTAAGCTCCTCAAAGAAGATCAAACTACTGTATTTCCCATTTCAAGAAATCAACCGAATACCATCCCTGTAATGCCCCGTCAAGTAACTTTAAAGGAAGTTGCAATTAACATCTTAAGTGAACTAAATTTTTTTTTTATAAAGTGCATTTAACATACACATTCACTTACTAATTAACAACAACCTCTAAGACTACAAGGTTAGGATTACTTAAACCCACACATACATATTACATATAACCATAGCCTTATGAACTTTATGAAGTATCCATCATACATCATAAGAATACCACATAACATAATAAGATAATCAACCAAGATACAATCTCATAAATATTATCTTAATCCAATAGTTACATCACTCATTCCCAAAATGAGGCAATAGTACTCAAGGTTACAATTACAAACTTCCACCTCAGAAACATAAGAGGGATAAAATAACTTATACAAGTTAAAATATTACAATACAAGATAATACAACAAGAACTGCGAGTTGTCCATCTGGATGTCTCGCCACCAAGTACTAAAGATCGATGGGGACCCAACAGTTTTGGTGCATGTTCCACCCAACCAATGTGGTACCCGAAGGCCCACCCCCCATGCTAGGAGATAATAACAAAGTAACATGAACAAAAATCTACTACCTCTAACCAAAGGCAAACTCATACTGACATAACCAAACAAATGCCATAACAAGTACAAATCAAGTACAACATTCACATCATTGACATAGGTCACATTGCTTCCAGACATAAAGTAGATCAAGTATGTTCAAATAACCATACATATAAAATAATTAACAACAGTTGTCATAGATAGAGTGTCATCGCATAGTTTGTCATAAGATCTTCTTTGGGCATTCTTTATAGGCTCCGGCACAAGTAATCCTGGTGACCTCAAACGAATCTCGGCCCTCATACTCACCCATGCGGAATCAACTACCTCTCATACGGACAAGATAGTTGATCTTGCCATTCCAAGCCTTCCCACTCATTCCAAGTCTAAACAAGCCCTTGTGTCTATGAGTGAGGTAAAATTATCTTGATTAGTGAGAAGTTAGTTCTAATCTTTTAAGTACATTATTTTAATTATCACTTGTTTAAATCACTCCTGAAGGTTATCCAGTTTACCTCTTTGGGCTCTGGCGCCTAACAGAAGCCACTCTTCTAATCGACAACACACTCACAACCAAACACCAAGGGAAACACAAGTGCATACAAACTAGGCATCATAACCACTCCAACACAAGGAGGATACAAATAATAGAAACTCACTCCAAACATCTTGGAGGCAACAAACACATAGTCCACTCCTTACAAAGAGACACGGATCCCATAATCCGCTCCTAAACCAAAGAGGTGCAAACATTCCCGTTCATGAAAACCGGGTAAAACTGAAAAAATGCCATGCACTACCCAAGGGAAAACAACTGGATGGCATAAAGATTCAACAACCCTTATCCTCTAAGTTCTTCTGGAAGACTTATAATTTATGACTAACACTAAATCCCAAAACCAACAATGCAACTTGACGACATAGCAACAAAAGCATTCAAGTCATCAATCAAATCTAATATTTGGATTTCCTAAATCCATACTCATTCAATAGGTAGTGTTGACAAAATCAAAGACACGTTAACTAGATCATATAAAATAATCATAACCCTTATTTCCCTTTTCATTATTGAAAATCTAAAACAATTAAACTTACTTCCTTTTACTGAATACAAAGAATTAAATCCTTTAAGATAAGCATGAGGAAGATACTACTTTTGGATATACTAAATTCATATCTCTTTCATAATCCAATCACAATGATTCAATTAATTTAAATAGAAATTAATAAATAAAATAATTGATTGCCTCATCAATAAAACTTCTTAATTTACTTTTAAATCGACACAAATCCATGCAAGTAAACTCTTTCCATTTCCTAACCAAATTTTACATCTCATTCAATTTTCTATTTAAAACATTCAATCACTTTAATATAATAACATATTGTTTCTCTATCCATTTTTTATACATACTAATCAATCCAATTTTAAATCTATATTCCAAAAATATATATTGCATTTTTTAAATCAAATATTTACCTCTTTCAATTAAACTTTAACAAGCCATTTTTAAAATAACAATAATTTCTCATATGTTTATAATTTTAATTCCATTAATCTAATATACAAATTTTATTTAAAAATAATATAAATAAATATAATACTTTAATATTATAAATTATAATATAAAATATTATTAAATAATATTTTAATATTATAATAACAATACATAAAATATTAATATTTATAAATATCAATTTATTATTATTTTATTTCCAAAGCAGTCATGGGAAAATAATTTAATAACAGTCTCATGTTTCAAGCATAACTCAAAAACTACGATCTGAGTATTTGAGATTTTTGGACAAAGGTTAGAAAAATTCAAAATGCAAAAACCCTTTAAATTTCCTGAAAACCCAGTTTGTAAAAGTGAAGTTATAGGCGACGCAATCAAACCATTTTACCATGAAAATATAATTATACTGCAGATTTTAAAATCCATTTTTTGATAATAAATAGAAAGTTTCATTTTCTAAAAACATTCTAAATGCATTGTTCAATCTCTATATTTAATTTCAATAACAATAAAATCAATTTCTCCAAATAATTTAAATTCAACTAAAGTTTTCACAATTTTCACTCAAGAATTTTCACAAGCAAAGGCTGTAAATTTATTTAATTCTTTTATTCTAATATCAAGTTTATTTTCTAAAACAGATTTAACAAATAAATCTTTAATCACTACTATTTTAAAAAAACAATCAAGAATAATAAAACACAAAGAGGAAAACCTAGTACAAGAAGCTACATGAAGAAAAGAATTTTTGATGCAAGCCTCCTCCAAAGATTTCCTGAATTTTCTTCAATCCTCCAATGAATCCAATCCAAAATCAAACAAATGCAAACAATCTTTCCTTCAATCAATTCTACAATCAAACTTTCTTCAAACCCTTGTGCAAATTTTTCAAAAATTTCTTCTCTGCTGTAAAAAAATTGAATTTTCTTAAAGACTTTTTCTGCCCTAAAATTAAAATATGTATTCTTATAAATCAAAAATACCTAATTCAACCCTAATTCACATTACATGCAAATTAGATATTTCAATTTCAATTTCAATTTCAATTTCACTTTTCAAAAACCCACTTTAAATTTAAAATGCAATTTCAAATAATAAATTAATTTCCAAAGTTGCAACTAATTTTCCAAATAAACATTTAATCACAATTTCAAATTTAATTCCCACACGTTGGAATTAAATTCCAAAATTAATTCTAATTCTTTTATTTCCTTTCATTCTCTTGCATCACGTTTAATTAATTAATTTAATTATTTAATAACTAAATTCAACCCCTTGGATCAAATTTAATTAATTAAATAAACTAAATATAATTAATTAATTTAAGTATAAACTTTTATCCACATTGTATTATTTAAATTAAATAATCATCAACATGATTTAAATGCAATTATTCTAAATATCTATTTCCAAATCAAGAATGTTTTAGAATTAAATAACATCAAAGCAAGATAGATAATAACTCGACACACACAACTGATGACACACTAAGGCTAGGGTGTAGACTTGACACATGTTACCTAGCTACTATCTCTCATTCAACTTAACCGTTGGATTGACACGCTCAAACCTGTGAAACCAGGTGGAGTCGATGTCATATACCTGCAATCCTGCAACCAAGTAAATAACATCATACAATATATCCAGCATATAATACACACCGTGAAGAATGAATTACGGATTCGTAGGGCGCTCGCAAGCAAGTGATGCGAACTCATCCTCTTCACCCATACACTCATCAAAACTGACACTTCCATCATAATTCCAATAATTTCATAATAATATCTCATGCTAACTCTACAACATCATTAATCCATAATGCATGTGAAACAATAATCAGATAACTACATCCCACAATAATATTTGTCACTCAATAGTAACGATCAAAACATCATAACAAAATGTATCTAGTATCAAAGTAATTGCAACCAACCATAGCATAAAGCAAACCAAACAAGAAGCAAAACGGAGGGGTATTACAATCCCCTATGATCATCATAAATGAAAAACAAATCCCAAGGAGATAACCATGCTCCCATCTCTCACAATGAATTCTCCAGAACCATCTAATAGCAACTCAAGATCCATATCTATGAAAGAAAGCATAAAGCACCTAAGAGAAATAATGGTAAATACCTCTCAGGTGATCAACTACCTAGTAGACCAAGAGTGGGAATGAGAATGATCCTCTAATACATACAAGAGATCATGACTCCTCCAAGAGAAATCTCCTCATAGGTCTCTGTTGAACTCACGTCCAACCAAGGTGTAGGCTTCTTGGACTTTCTACTAAAATCTCATCAAGAGTAGCCATCTCAACAACACCTCTCATCACAAGATAAATACAACCTCACCTCATTCTCCATATATCCATGAGCACCTACAAACAATCATCTCATGCTAAAATCTAAAGGCATCATTGCACTATCATGAAGTTCTCATGGAATATGACCACTGCACCCAAAACAAAGAGAATCACCAGACCACTTCCAAAGCTCCAATCATTTGAATCAGGAACTTATCATGACATCATGATCTTACCATCCCCCTTAGGAGATACCATGCTCCAAGTGAACATACCATGATCTCCAGAGTAATGTATCATGCCAAAACTCTAATCTAGAATCAAGAGTATATCATGACATAAAACAAACAAACTCTAAACCAACATCACCTATCAAGCACCACCAACACCTCAACCAAAAGACCACAAGAGTCCTCCATGGATCTGAGATGTTACACATCTTCAAATAGTGTCCATACAAATGTGAAAGACCCCTTTTGCAACAACATTTAAGAGTCCCTCCTAGTAACATCTAAAACACTAAAGAAGATAATTCATCCACAATCACTAGTAAAGCTCCCACTGAATCATGAAAATTGAGCTCTCCAAGCATCATGACCGAGTCACTGTTAATCTAAAAATCCTCCAGGTCCACACATCAACATGTTCATCTGATAACAATACCAAGTGGCACCAAGATCTCCAAACAAGGCAAAACTACCATCATTGTCACATAGTTACACCAAGTTGTGTATTCAAGTTATTCATGGCATCATGATACACATGCCATAGGTCACTATAACCAACTATCCAAGTACTCAACATAATCCATCCTCTCATCTCAAAGAAACTACACCAATGCACAAGTGACATAGACAAGGCCAACTAACAAGTCTACATCAACACAAAATTAAACCTCATGGATATAGACAATCGATTTCCAAGTTATCCCACTACAACCAATAGGTTGTACATACCTACAAAAATACATAACTCATAGATCCAATACACTAAAACATGCAAACCCATCATTGCACTAGTAATCAACAAAACTAAGATTTAAAAAAAAAGAATAGTCATGGAGACCACATGACTTAGACACCAAACCATACACAAGTCTGATTCACCAAAACCCAACAAGAATTACCATAGAAATATTGAGTGACTAATCATGTACCAACACTCCCATGTAGAGAAAGAATATCACCTTCTCAATCCATGCGTAAAGCATGCATACAAAACTACAACTATCTCATCTAGTAACACCCCAAAAGCCAGGGTCTAGAAGATAGCAATACTAGCAACTCCATAAAACCACAAGTTTCTCTTGACCGTGTAAAACATGTAAAACCATAGTGTTCAATGAAAAGCACCCATGCACATCAACACCCACTCCACATCTGGAAGACTTTTTAGGAAAATCTACAAAACCTTCAAATCCAAGGAATATGAATCTGATCCATGTAAGTACAAAGCATCCATAAATGGAAAAGGTAGTTCAAAAACTTCGGACCCATTATAGACCAACTCCACAACCACCAACATGCATGTGCATCAGAGGGAGGCAAGCTATTCCAAAATCTTCTAGATCATCCAATGATCAACTCCATAGCCTACATGCAATTGGGGTAACAAAAATAATGCCTTCCAATACCATGAAAAAACACCCAACATAAGAACATTACTCCATGGTTGAATAACAACCCAAGCTTTTCCATATCATTAGGGAGCCTCTCACACAGACACCTGCTATGAAAGCTTTGCTACAATATAACCACAAAGAAAAAAGTCCCATCCATGCATCAAGATTATTCTGTTGTCAACTAGGAGCCTCATATCACATCATTTCAATATGACCAATTCCATTTTCTTCGTCTTCACCATCCTTCAAGTTGCATGTTGTCTCCTCAAACTAAAACAAAAAAGAAAACAACTTATATTCACCAAAGGCTCAATCAACTTATTGGTATATAATCTATTCTTATAGTTTTGATAATTTTTCTTCTTTTAGGTTTCAAAGCACAAATACCCCAAAGTATAATTTAACCTTGATCATAAGATATGAGACCATGAAAGCATGACATGGGTTTAAAGAAATGGCTTAAAACATATAAAGATAGTAACATAAGCTTGGATATAGGTGTGAGATAGTAAAGATGATGTCATTAATATGGAATGTGAAGTTCAAATAAAGGCCCAAAGTAAGGAAATTATGTGCAAGGAGTCCAGGGATAATTTTAGTGGCGAATCTTCACCAATTGATGAATATTTGAAATCGAGACCTCCAAAAATGGCGAATAATACAAGCTAGAAAGGATGTCGAATCGCCAGGTGTTTACAAAAAAAAAAATTGTCTCGATTAATTCGCCAATGTATTATTTTTTAAACGACACATCGTCGGATCTGATTCGCCAGTAGTTTATATTGTAATTACAAATATTACTTATATTCGCCAATAATTTTATATTCTTACAATGAATTTTTATGGTATATTCACCACTAATAATAATTTACCATTTAGGGGCGGGGGTCCTAGCTCGATTGGCTAAAGCATCCTGTTGCAGGCAAGAGATCACGAGGTCTAGTCTTCCCCCAAACCCGTGGTATCGGAGGGGGTGTCGCGCCAGCGCCACCGGTCACGTGAAAAAAAAAAAAAAGTTTACCAGGCGCACTGCAGTTTATAGGGGGACAGATACCCGACCGATTCCTGCAGTCTAAAAAAAAAATAATTTACCATTTAATTTTAGGGATATTTTAGCCTTTAATAGTTTAATTATTTATTGTAATCGATTAGCTTTTTAATCAAATGGCTGCAAGTGAATTATGTGAGTTTATTTGCACGTGCCTTTTAAAAAGGTTGTTGAGGCCCGAAATTTGTTTTGGGCCACACGATTAGATTTGATCATGTGGCCCAAAATAAATTTCGGGACTCAAGAACCTTTTTAAAAGGCACATGCATATAAAGTCACGGAATTCACTAAGTCATGAAATTCACTAAGTGCATATTAAATCGTTGTATCGACAAGACATCCCTAACTGTCCCACCGATGATGTTCACTCACACCAATAAGGCTTCCATACTCCACCTGGGGTCCACCAAGGCACATGTACACCACTTGTGTAATTCCGGAGAATCATGAAGGGAATCTACAATATTCATGCAAAGCTCCCGGAAAGACATCCGATCAAAGCTTTGTATCGTTGTATCAGCAGGACATCCCTAAGTGTCCCACCGATGATGTTCACTCATGCTGATATTCACTCACGGAATGAACTTGCAATCATCCGATTTTCAAGTGAGATTTTTTAAAAACACTTGATCCGTGTGTGCTCCAATGCATTTTCAATAGTGAATTTATGCTTGGTGGTGAGGGGCTCTACCCCTCAACCCTGCCCGTATTGCGACAGGAGCACGCTGGGGCCGTTGTCCTCGAACCTCGCGAGGGGGTGTTGCCCCCTTGACCCTCACAAGCGGGCTCTACCCCCTTTACCCCCATAAGAGGTGTTGCCCCTTGACCCCGCCAGTGGCTGTTGCCCTCGGGCCCCTACTTCAATATTAAAAAAAAAATATATATATGGGGGAACTACACTGACCAAGTATGCAAATTTTTAAAGGAGAGATTCGCCATTTTAATGAACCGTTTTAGTGATTATTCACTAGGATTCGCTAATGTGATTATTTTTTTTTACTAATTATCCATTAAGATTCGCCAGGATTTTACAAATTTTTGAATAATGTGCATAAGATTCACCAAGGAAAATTAATATATTTTTCAAATAAAAGGAAAGATTCGCTAGGATTTTACACCTTTGCTGAGGGCGGGGTTTCTTAAAGTTGTCCTAAAGGAGTCAATCAAAAAGGGTCCACTAGATTCACAAATAATTAAATAAAGAAACTAGATAAACCAAAAGGTTATAATTATATCTTACTAGTGGTTCTCATAGCTTGAAGTCCTTGGACAATTGTATTTTATCACAAAGTGTAGATTTGTCTTATAATCTTAGTGGAAACATCATAATAGGATTTTTTCTATAGCTATGTTATCCCCACAATATTTTTTCATGGAGTTTTAGTAGTAGCTTGTATTCGAAAAACACCTCAGTGGGTTTCAAAAATAGTGTGAATTGTTTAGAGACGAAATCTAGGGATAAAGGTCGAATGCAACTAAGCACTTCCACAAAAATATTTGAGTGTTGATGTAGTGTTGTGGCTTGTATGGCAAGTGTGTTGTTGTTCTAGGGTTACTTTTCCTTTAGAAGAACGATAGTTGCATTCATTATTATATCATTTCCATAAGAGACTTCTTTAGGTTTAGGCTACTTTATATTTCTTAGAATAGAGATTTATGTCTATCATAACAAATAAATTAGTAAATATGGATCTCAAAAAAATTCTACATCACATTTTTTAATATTTCATATTTGATGATTTTATTGTTGAAACTAACAATTTCAATAAATATTAAAATATTAGGTGTGGTAGATCTAGAGGAGTTTGTATATAAATGCATGTATCATATAACAATATGTGATGGTGGTTATAAAGCACATATTGAAAGGGTCAAAACAAGGGATTAAAGAATTCATTTTCAAAGTAAGCATAATTACTCATATGGGTTTCATATAAAAAATAGCACATTACATATTAGAAGGGATGATGCAATGGATTAAATAATTTATTGCAAAATTAAGTTAGATGGTGGTTATAAAGCACATGTTGGAAGATTCAGTGCAATGGACCAAATAATTCATTTCAAAAGTAAGCGTAGGTATCCCTTTGGATCTCACGTAAACAACTAACACATTGTAAGTGTTAAAAAATTACATCATATATTTAGTTTGTGACCTTATGTATTGATATTTTATTACTAATATGTTTTTTTAGTTATAGTTAGGATCATGAGAATTTTGGTTATAGAAGTTGAAAGGTTAAGGCCTTTTACGAATGCCACTGAATAGTAGAATCAATAAATTTCCACATATTATGGGTGAAAGTCTAAATCCATGTCCCACTTTGAGCAACAAAATAGTTTCAAGAAAAAAAATGATTGAAGGATTTTGTGGTGAACTATTTTTATTCAAAAATATGTGGCACAAGAGTTCTGAATAAAACACTTTCACACAAATCTTTTTGGGTGAAAGGGGTTCACCAAATACTCATTAAAATAAAAAATAAATAAAAATATATAACTCATCATTTATTGGTTTTCCTAAATAGATTTCTCCTAGATTGACTTTACCCCAACCAACTTCACTTACTCCAACCAACCTTTGATTCATTTTGGTACTTCTTCAAGCTTTTACACCCCCAATTTGAGCTAGTTTTCAAAATTCACTTCAATTTATAGTTTTCTAATATGAAAACAAAATTACTTAAAAAAATTAAATTGTAAATGCAAAAAAAAATTATTATTTTATATTTTTGTATGTGTCTATACATGAAACTATAATTTCATTTCAATGTAAACCCTAAACCCTGATTTAATTTCAATATAAACCCTAACTTGACTTCAAGGTAAACCCTAAACTAATCTAATCCCTAAATATAAAATGGAAACCTTAATTTGGTTTGAATATAAACCATAAGTTTTGAACATAAAACCTTAATTCTATCAAAATAGCAATTCCAAGTTATAACCATAGACCCCTATCAAACCCTAAAACCTAAACTAAAATTTTCAACCAAACAAGCTAAATTGGTTACATACATGATTTCATTTCAGTAATTTTTATATCAATATGAATTGAATTTATATCAACTTAAAATTGATATAAAAATTGATAATGAAAATGTCAAAATAGATACCAAAATTATTTTTGAAGTCATTTTCACTAGATTTGAACCTCTCTTTCCCTCTTTAATCTCTAAAGAGCAAGGGTTTCGCCAGGGGTCGCTGAATATCATATGGTATTATCTCCATTCATGAAATGATGCATTCTTATATGGTGAGTAAAAGAAAAATTATGTTATTAAAACTTAATTTTGTGAAAATTTTATGATGAAAAATTCCCTTACGAAAATTTAGAAAGATTTTTTTTTGGTAAGGAATTGAAAGATTGAGTTTTTTATTTTTATTCATCAACTTTCTTTGAAATCCTTTAATGGTTTTGTTAAAGGTAAAATTTCATTCTTGGGAGGTCTTATATAGGGGACCCTTTGCCCCCTTATCTATTTATTTCTTGGGCTAGATTTCATGGAAGGTGTCTAAATTCTCTTAAAAGTAATGGTTTTTGATATGGTTTCAAAGGCTCGTCTACAAGAAATGCTAACACTTGTCAATAGCTTATGGATGATATAATGATTTTTATTTTTCCATCCATCTAAAAATTTAAAATAATTAGAGTCTTATTATTTTATTATTAACACATGTATGGATAGATGGTAAATAAACTTAAATCTAAAATAGTCTTCCTCAAGAATAGTGGTGGGTCCACATTATCATTATACTTCAAGATCATTACACCTAATAAAATAGTAATTGTAAACATTAATTATAAAAGGATTCGATATATTTACTTTTCAAAAATATAATATTAATTTCATTTATTTAAATACCAATATTATCTTTTAATATTGAATCTATTTTTTTTTAATCTATAAATATTAAATACCTATTATTTAAGCAAAAAATTATTTATTTATACCACTATTTCAGATCTCATTTAATAATATATAATTTAAATAAAAAACAATATAAAAATTAATATATTTGTTTTAACATATTTTAAGTTAAAATTATATAAAAATAAACAAATCAATCTATAATAGATTAATCTTATATATCATAATTTACAAGATTCTAATTATTGTGTTTATCATCTTTGAAAAGCAGCTAATTTCACAAGCTTCAAGCCATTATTTTGAGAGAATTTTAAGTTTATAGAAAGATTTTCTCATTGAATATTCAATATTCACTTTATTTAATAAAGATAAATAGTACGTCGTGCTACCCGATTCCTGCAGTCTAATAAAAAATAAATAAATAAATAAAGATAAATAGTACAATAAAATACCTCGTTTTAGTCCACAAACATTTATTTGAAGTGATATCTTAGTGGAAGGAAAGAGGAACAGTGAATTAGCTCTATCTATCTACAAATACGATGAATTAGCCCTCACTCATCAACATTGAGTGCAACAACTTTCTCTTTACTCTTTTGCTTAATCACGGCTCTAAGTATTTTCAGTGTGACAGGGCAATCAAAGAGGTGTAAACTTCAATTTCCCTTGTTTCAAAAAGTACGTATAGATCGAATTGCCTATGTCCTTGATGTTGAAGTTTCAAGGTAACAGGGGTGATAAGAAGAATTAATAAGTGTTCAAATATTCAAATTCAAGAAATTTCCCAACCTAGATTTGAATGGTTGGCACTTAATGAGAAATAAATAAATCAAAGTAGCAGTCAGTCACTGTGTCGCCAAAAGGTGAGGACTTTGACACTTTTCGCTCATTTGGACCTTTGGCTGTGGATTTTGGACCTTTTTCAGTCTATTTTTACCCCTTTCGAAGCCTTGTGTTGAAGTGTTATAAGGTGTTGTAAAAAAAATTCATACTCTCCTAGGCTTATCATCACCAAATTAACCCCTTGTTATGCCATAATGACCCCTTAATCCTCATACATGTCTTATCTTAGTTTGTTTTTAGAAGACAATCTCGACAAACATAAATAATTATATTTTAATCCCCAAAAACTAATTTAGTTTTCATAGGTGAACTAGGTCACCACCTTGGGTGACCTAGTCCCATGTGGCATAAAATTTGAATTAAACGTAATATCTTTCAAGATTTTGGTCTCTAAAACCCTAAAGTCGGTCAGTATGGTGTTATTTCAGGAAAATTAGGGCATAACTTGTATAAATAAGCCTAAAAACCCTAATTTCTCATAAGTTACATTCATTTTTCCTCTCCCACACAACTCTTCACTCCTCATCAACTTCTTCTCAAGAAAGCTAGGGTTTCACCTTCCAAGTCAACAAGACATCAATTCTGAAGCATTCAAGGGATAATTACTGCAACAACACAAGATCTCTCATCAAGGAAAGGTAACAACTCCATCACTCTCCATTGCTTCATTCTTTACTTCATTGCTTCTTCATTTTATTTGATTATCTAAAAGGGGCTTGACCAAGGCCAGCCCCCATACCCTAACATCCAACATTTCTTTCTCTTTTTGTGTAATTTGTAGGTCTTTAAGAAGATTTGGCAAGGAATCAAGGTGGAAGATCATTCAACAACTTATCCAAGCTCACTAAGGTTGAAGAAACCCTAGTTGAAGCTTGGACGACCTCCATTGATCAGATTCTGCACTTTTGGGACCGGATACCTAGTGGAGCAGAAAACACAGACTGAGACCTCCAGATTCCACTTTCAAACTTCTAGAAAGGTTGAAAGGGACTACGTCGCCATTAGGGGTGACCTAGTCCCACCATACATGTATTTTTTGGTTTTTGGTGGATTTGAGTACCCTTTTGGTTGAAACAGGTCTCGATAGATTTTCCCGATAGGAGGACTAGGTCACCCAAAATGGTGTAAGTGCCCTTCTTAGCTTCTACAATAGTTTTTTCCAGGATTTCAAACCCTCATCTCATCCCTCTTCATCCTCTCGGTGCACCTCTTCACTTTTTTTCATTTATGTTGTAGTTTGTTTACATTTCCTAGGTCATTTGCATAACATAGTGTGCTTTCTAGCATTGTTGTATTTCATTAGTTTTACATTATTAGTTAGCTTTCATTTTCTATTTCCAACACTTCTTTTAGTTCATTTAGACATCACAATCACCCCCAAACCAATCTAACTCTTTGAATGAACCCTAAGATGAAAGGTGTGAAAGAGAGCCATTCATCCCAAAGTTAGTTTCTAGGGTGAAAAACCCTAGAGGCTCATTGGAGGAATCCTCTTTCCCTTCTTCATTTTTGGTGGTTCAGTCACAAAACAAATTTCTATATTGTTTTAATAGAGATAAGTTTTTCAATGCTTTACAAATACAAAGTCAATAAATGAAAAGTAAAGACATTAGAAACAACTAATAAGTGTTCAAATCTTGAAACAAGAGTAGATAATAAAGGGTCAAAATAAATTCATAAAAAAATCAACTAATGGTCCTTAAGTTGGAAGTTCATAAATGATATTTCCAAGGATACTCGAGGACACATCCCTTGTCTAAAATGAGTCATCCATGTCCCCAAGATGTCCTAGGGATAAGGGTGTGGTTGGGGGATGGTCCACCCACGTCCCCCTTTTTTGAAAATTCGCAAGAAACAGATCAGAATCAAGGGGATGAGTGGGTGAAAAAAAAGGGGATGGCTAACCATCATAAGGACAACCAACCATCCCCTGCATTTCAACAACATTTTAAAATTAAGAAAACACATTTTAATTTTATAAAAGCCCTCAATCTATGGCTTGTGTGGGCCCCCACCTTCCATGTTGCCCTTATGGCCTGGGCAAAGGTCAAAATAACAAACATCAACTACTCAACCAATCAATGTACATAGTGGACGCAAGAAACATACATGTTAATAATGTCAACACTAGTATTCTTCATTAATTCTAAAAAAATCGATTACATCAAATATATTGGAAAATTTACATCAAACAACACTTTTTTATGCTTGTTCCAATTACAAAGACACTCCTTCTCTAATCTCTACTCTTAATTATAACAACAATAATTATTCAACATATATGTTGACTTAAGGACTCTGATTGCTATTTGACTTGTCCCTCCAAACACAATTTCTAAATCCCTCATCTTAAATTTGGACTAGTGTATTAAAGCAAGAAAGAAACTGATGAGGGAGATGAAATAAATCATCTTCAGGTTGTTATAATAAAAAAACCATTCACTATAATTGGGAAACATTTACTTGCATGCTTGTAATTCAATTCAAAGTATCTACAAGCTACTAAAAGTACTAATAATCATCATATTTCTTGTTTCCCTATGCAACATCTTAGTTCTCTTTTGCTTCACCTTTGTATCTATCTTCAATTTTAACTACATTCCAACAAATTACAATATGTTCTAATGAGTATCAAGACTTTAGAACTATTATTATCTTAAGCTACTGAGCTTCCTTAATAGTTGTTAGTCAAGAATTGACCAAAAATATTATGAGTTATTATTTTGGAAGGCATTAAGAGCATGTGGACCATATGTCAACAATGTAGCCTTTGGGTATTTTGATATAAGTTTATAAATTATAACTTAGAGGTTGTATCATGTATGTTAATAATGAATTTTGAATGCGTATTAAGTATTAACAAAGAATGTTGAACACAAATGTTATATGTTAAGGTTTTATAATGTATATTATGCATGCTTTATCCATGTTTTCATATGAATATTTAAAATTTCCCTATATATTTTTAATTTTCCCTATATTTTATATAGTTGTCCCCTTGTTGTCCCCAAATTTGGCTTCAAAAATTGGAAATCGTGGGGACTCATCCTAGTATCCCTTGTCGTCCCTGTCCCAAAAACTTGGTGCAACACTAGATATTTCTCATCTAAGAACTAGAATTAGACAGATGACACTTAATGCGAAACAAATAAACCAAAGTAATAATCAATCATAAAATCGAGGTTTTATGTTGTTTTAATTAGTGCTCCCCAGGGACATGTCCCCAACCCTAAGTGCCTCCATCTCTACAAGGAACATTTTGGGGATGTGCGGATGGGTAGGAAACCTCCCTACCCATCCCCCTATTTTTTAAAAAGAAGGAAACATCCCTAGGATGTCCCAAAAATAGGGGTCATAAGGGATGTCTCAAAAAAAAATCCTAAGGATAAATAGCCATTCCTTATGACCCGGGCACTTTTTTGACGCATTTAAAAAAAAATGCAATTTTGATTAAAAAAAGGAAGAGGTGGGCCATGAAGGTCTATGTGGTTTTGAAGGTTGTCATTTGGGAATGCACTAGGGGCACTACCTTTAGTCCCTTGCAAGGGACGTTACCCATAAGCCCCATCGGGGGTGTTTTCCCCCGAACCCCCACCAATTTATAAGTATAAACAATTAATAAGCCAATGGTTAATCATGATAACAAAATCTACAAAATGCGTATCCTTTGTTATAGATCTCTACATCTTCACAGTCAAAGTCACAATCAAGGATTATCATGTTTCATACATTGGACAATCAATTTAGTATTCAAGGATTGCAAGAGACAAAGTTGGCCTACTATAGTCATTATACTCTTGAATACGAGTTAAGTCATAGTCAACAGGAAATGCCACTTTCATGATGCAACAAATTAAAATGTATCAATCAATGCCCTTCATAGAAATTGATAAAATATCTCATCTACTAGTATCCAAGTTGAGGAAAAAATAGAACATAACCAATTATCTTTTAGTTTTTACTTAATAGTTCCTCTTTGTTAATTAGTTTGACAACATAACATGCAGTTTTGAAGGCTTGAAGAAAACTTTGATAACAAATTCCGCCTGAATATACACACCAATCAAGCATGTCTTTATTGACTCGTGCTTTTATATATATATAAAACATTGTATTTCTTATTCAATTACTCATACTCACAAAGGTTCTATAATGTCTATGATGAATGCTTGATCAATGTTATCACATGAATATTTGAAATTTCCTTATATTTAAAAAAAATCCTATTTTGTAATACCCATTCCCTATTATCCCCTAAAAAATAGCTTTAAAAAAATCTCCCATAAACACATTCCCCCGTCCCCTACCATCCTTGTCCCAAAAACTTGGGAGGGCATAGATTTTATAGAAATAAATATTTCAGAATTCTAAAAATACAAAGTCAATTAATAAAAAATAAATACATTAGAAACAAATAACAAGTATTCGAATCTTGAAACAAGGGCAGAAAATAAAGGACCTAAGGCCCTAAATTCATAAGAGTTTCAGCTAATAATTCCTAGGTTGGAAGTTCAAAGGATGTTTCCAATCTAAGAAACTACAATTGGCCAGATGGCAGTCAGGGAGAAACAAATAAGCACCACTAATGTAACTGCCAGTCACAAAAGCAAATTTATATATACTTTCTAGAAATATAACTTTTTGAAAGTTCTAAAAATATAGCTTAATTAAGAGATGCAGCTTACCTATCAAGCCGATAAATTGGACCACTACCCACCCTCATCAAGGAGCTCTTGATTGCTGACTTCCATGCAAATGGGAAGGACCCACCCTGTAAAAGACATTACAAGATAGTCATGTAGGGAGCATTGTGAATAAACACCATATTTTAATTTCTAAAAGCAGCAAAAGCTTAACGCTGAATCTGACAATAATCATGATATTCGATTTAATCCCAGCCTCTGACCTTAATAAAATAAAAATCAGAAATATCCAAAGGATAGATATATCCTTGGGCAAAAGAGAATTACCCACCCAGCCAAAACTTCGAGCCAGATCATTGCCTGTGCCAAGAGGAATAATTCCAACTGGTGGGATTGGTTTTCTGTTTTCCACATGAAGCTACCCAATGCTTCCCAGAACCCATCCCACAGACCGATCACCACCTGCTACCCACCCAACATTGACAAACTCATACGATATTTATCCATCCTGGGATGCCAGATTTTTTTCAACTAAATACTAGATAAATTTAGCACCTTAATAGGCTATCAGGAATCATAGGAAAAGTTGTCCGCAGTGATCTACTTACCACAATCCGTACTCTCTTAAGGGTTTCTTGAACACAAGGGTCCCCAAAGCTGGCCAATTGCTCCAAACAACCTAGACCATGGTGAAGGAAATCTGAGGGTTTAACATTTGACAGACCTGTCCAAAAAAAAATAACACAGGGAGCAAATCATGATAAATTGTTGTAATCTATTCGTTCTTTGCATTGAGTTAATAGCTAGTTACTGCTAGTATATGTGCAACAGAAATGAAAATTATTAAAAGTGTCTCCATATGTTCAGATTCACAGAACAACATAGACAGAAAACATTTGGCTAGCCCACATATGCCACACTATAATAACAATCAGATTACCCCAAAAAAATGGAAATAAACTTTAGGAAATATATTTTCTGCTCTAATATCTCTTCAATTGGTTATTTATGATTAAGCTAAAACGCACCAAACAAATCTTCTCCACAAAGAACAAAAAAAAACTAGAGAATTTATGTCTTCAGACTTCTGAACTTCTTATGCCAAAGAAATTACAAAAATTGCATTCAGAAGAAATCCTGAATTCTTAACGTTCTGTGTGCAAGAAAAGCAACTCCTAAACAAGTAGCAAACAATACAAGAACACATACATAACACATAAGGCACAAAAGTTTATGAGGAGGAAACCCCTTCGGAGTAGAAAAGCTCACCAAAAAATTGGCGAAATGCTTATGTTCCTTGTGGAACACTTTATAGCACACACACAGATATAAGTTCACTTTGGACCAACTACATTATGACTCCTCAATCATAGAAATTCTACAACAGCCACCTTTGTTTCTGTATACTCCTTAATCACTTAAAAATTGCCTTATAAGATAATTTAAGACTGCTTCTTCTTCAGTTCTTTGTTCAACTGATTAAAGAAATCATTTTACTGTTAATTAAATGAACAGTGCTAGGAAGAATTTACAGGGGTGTATCAATCGGTGCCTCATCTTTCTACGTAAGTTATGTTCACTTGAACCCAAGTTCTGCTTCTTTTCAATAGCTGTGCAGCAATAAAAAGCCCGCACTACTAAAAGTACAAAAGAGTTAATATTGGTCAGAACCCCATAATACACATCTCAAAACGTAGCCTATAAAATGAAGTTTTCAACCAAAATCTACTTACACCGCTTTACCTTTACCCCTTTCGTAAAAACTATAAATACCACTTACAGGTATTGTAACATGGGGGAATGGGGAAATGCTTGTTTCTACTTTGAGGGGAGGAAAAAACATTTTCTCCATGTATCACACCTCCCTAATGGAAAATTTAGCTATTTCACAGATGAGAGAACTTTCTACTCGCTATCTCCATTGAAAACCATACAATATTGCCTGGCAAGTGCCCTTCAGAACAGATCTGCAAGTACTATGGCTCATATCTTCTTGTTAAGTGAACCACGTCTTATAGTATTGCATCCTTAGGCATTTCGCCCCAAGAATAAGAGGCGAGAGTCTCCAATATGGCACTAAGTACTTAATGTTACCCTATGTCCAACACGGATAGTTTCAACAATTTTGCATCTTCTACTTTGACAAGTAAATGTATGTGCAGAGAAGGAGAGAGATCCAAACCAATGTCATTAGTTCCAATTTGTTGCAGAATGGGTGAAGCTCCATAAAAAATTAGTTTGAGTTTTTCCCTTGTACCCTAAGCTCTGTCTTTGCCAAGTGTAAACAATCTAAATGCCCATCATGCAAATTACTCACTGCTCATTGATGGGCGAACTTAACTTTGTACTATCGTGAGATTTCTAAAGTTGTTTGTGCAAATTCTGTTGAATCCACTTTGTCCTTTCTACAAAACCTCAAACTCAAATACATATACAATTTCTGTGAAGAAAAAGGTCTCATCGTACTGACTTTCTATGAATATTAATTGAAGTACTCCAACCCAAACACCAACACAATTTATTAATTTAAGTAAAAATTAGAAATATCATAGTTAGTTTTGGATCTCAGAATCAAACAAAAATGTACTGTCAAACATACAGACCTTATAATGAAAATGATAAAAAAATATCAACATAAATGTTTTTGAAGTGCCTAACTCCAAAATATGGAGATAATTTATAAAAAACGAGTTTACAATTCCAAAAATAATAATTGGAAGCAGAGTACTTTTTATTGGCTGTTTCTCACAACTTGGCTATGAATGAGTACAATGTCCCCGTCCCTGCGCCAACAAATTTTGGTGACTGCATTTACATACAAAATAGCCATACCCTTATTCATTTACTGGCGGCTCCCAATTTAAAGGGTGTCTGCATTTACGCCAGCGCTGGTTTGGAGCCGGGTGGATTATTGCCCCGGAGGTGCAGAAACCTTTTAAGCCCCAGTTCAGCTAGAGACGTCTATGCATAAGCAGTCTCCATTAGCCCAAAAAAAAAAAAAAAAAGATAATTAGCCCTAAGCCACATACAAAATAATATTAGAAATTTAAATCTGCATATATTTAATAACACACCCTGTGTTTTTGTCCCACGTTTCTACCAGACCAAAGAAGGCTTATGTACTACATATACCTCTTTTCTTTTAAGGAGAAAAATTGGTCAATCATTCTACACTTTCAAGAAAAAGCACTCCTATGAAAGATTTCCTGATTAACATAAGGAAGTGAGCAGAATGCTAATTGATATCGGAAACGCAAGAAGACTAATAAGGTTTATAGTAACAAAATCGGCTAAGATTAAAATCGTAGCTAAACATCAAAGTACCAGACATGTGATCATGAGAATAATATGTAAAAGGCCAAGGAATCTATCTAACCTGTTGTTCGCTGATAAGCTCCTGAAGCCTAGCCTTGAGTGCAGGGCCATGGTGGCCACCGCTCTTCGAATTGATAAAAACGATTACGGCGGCTTCAGGCGCGGTACTGGTCTCCTCCCCACGATGGCGATCCGCGTTATACACGAACTCCTTCTTTGTAACGGCCTCCATCATTGCATTTCCCAAATATTCATGAACCAGCAAATTTTGCTTCAATTCGTCTTTGTTAACCCGAAATCCGCTAAGCCCGCAGCCATGGAGAGAATCGACGAGAGACGATCTGGCCGCTACCCGGTTCGTCTCGGCGTAGGATTCTTCAATTTCGGTGTTAAAGGGATCAAATCTTGGAGCTCTCTGTTTTCCCTCTTCTTCCGCTGCCATTGTTGTCAGTTCTTGTTTCTTCTTTCGGGCGTTAGTGGTTCAATTGCAGGAGGGAAATTTGGTGTCCGTTCGTGGGTTCGAACTCGGAACGTACTGAGGACTCAAAAAAATTCGAAAAAGGATAGTCGAGACTCTTGCGTGCGGTAGGAGAATATAATACAGGAATCCTACGTGGCAGTACGACAGCTGGACTAGCTTGAAACAGCCATCGTTCTTTTTCATTGTTTTCGGTTTCGAACTTGATACCTTTACCATATTGTATCTGTCAACGTTTAGTTTTTTTGGCGTTTCATTTCCTTGTGGAGTGAATACATTTAAATTCAATTTATTATCTTTAGAAGTCCGTCACCTTTCTCTTTTCCTCATAAGGTTGAGCTGTCGGCGCTTTTCCTTCTTTGTAGAATGGGCATATTGAAAAAAATAAATTTATTATTATTATTCTAAGTGGAGTATCTTTTTATTTCCCTTATAGTTTGAGTTCTTTACCTTTATCCTTCATAAAGTGAGTATGTGGAGGAGGGTCAATTTTATTGTGATATCATCTTTATCGTATAAGGACATATAAATCTTTTAATTAATGTATTAATTTTTGGAATGTAGATATGAGGATTTTTAAATCATGGAAGCAAATTTCAAGCTTATAAGAAGGGAGTCTTGGAGGAAGTTTTAGTCACAGAAGATGAGAGAAGGTTGAACAAACAAACATACCAATCCACAATTACTCTCATAGTATATCAAACTACATATGTTAGTACAAAGAAAGCATATTACATTATTTGGAACAAGCCTTCCAACTAATGTGAGATTAATTTTGTGAAAGTAGATATAAAAATATTTTTCAATCACATATTCCAAAACACATAAATTTTGAATGTACATGTGAGAATTTTTTGTTATAAATTCCAAGCAGCAAACATTTTAGGAGCATGTCTAACTTGAATAGAAAGGTATTTTAAGGAAGTTTGTAAGGTTGTTTTAAAGAAGCTTGTAGGAAGAAGATTATTTTTGGACTTTTTCAACTACATAAGAGAAGAGGGGAAGGTGAGTAAACAAACAAGTTCATATGCAACCAATTAACCATTATGATAGTACGTAGGACAGCCACCTTCATTGTAGCATAACCCCCACTTGTATTAGGATCATGTCATATTTGACTATGAATGTTGTCATAAACCAAGCCTTCCAACCAATGTGACATTAGAAGAAACTATGCAAATTTAATATTCTTAGGCACATTTAGATTAAAGGAAAAAGTGTTTTTGTAAGCTTTAGAAAAATTATGGAATTAATTTTTTTAATATAATTATGAAAATTCCCAGACTTGCATTTTTTTGGGTATATTAGTTGAGGGGAAAGGTATTTTCTTAGAAGCTTGTAAGAAAATGTGGGATTAACTTTTTTGATGCATATATGAAATGTGTACGACTTGAGGGGGAAAATATATTTTTAAAGCTTGTAGGAATGAGATTTTTGTACAAATTTTAACCATAGAAAAGGAGAAGGGGGGCCAAGCAATCAATCACGCTTCTTCACAAGCAATGATCCATTATATTACTAGAGAGGTCACATCCATTATCACATCACCCCTATAAGCATAAGGATCATGGTAAATTGGAGTGTATTTTGTCACAAACCAAGCCTTCCAATTAATTTGGGACTATTTTTTTGATATAGAATGAAAATTTCTTTTTTGTAGAAGCAATATAAATAATCTAAATAAGATTATTTTTTACTTTGCACGTATAGATCAAGAAGTATGTCATTCAAGTTATACTTGTAGAATATATAATCATAAGGTGTTATTTTTTTTTCTTTTGTTGATATATGAAATGAAGAAATTTGGATCCCTTGCCCCTTATATTAACTTGCAAGAAAATTATATATTTTAATTTACAAAGATACTTAATCATTGTACTAAAGATGGTGTAGAAGGAAAACAAATCCCAACGAACTAAAACTTAACTTGATAAAAATAAATCCATCAAAATAAGAAAGAAAGGTCACAAAGAAAAAATAAGCTAGCTAAACAACCTCAAACAAGCTCATGTCCTAAATCATAACTTGCGTCTAGAAAGAAGGCTTGATCTAGACCAAAACATGATTCAAGTCAATAAATTGCTCTATTTTGTAAATTCCTCCATAAAAAGGCTTATCTCTTTTGAATTTATTTTTCTTAGGTACAAGGAAATTCTCAAAAAAAGTGTCAAACAACAAAAAAAAAAATCCCCAAATTCATGCCCAGACAATTTGAGGTAGTAAAAATAAATTCTAAGTAAATTCCTCAAATTGATTGGTGTTGCTTCAAAATGACTTAAAAATGGATCACTAATGAACCTAAATTTATATCCTATCCATTTATGTAATAGACACAATTCGTGAGAGAATTATAGATTCAAAGGATGATCCTTGGCCAAAGATAAAAATTGAAATTAATGGCTTGTAGAAAATTAAAAGGACAATAAACGAAGGCAAAATTTACTTGCTCAAGCATTAATGAGAATAGAATTATTAAAGAGAGTTATGGAGATTTCAAGGATTGTGAGATCTACTTAACATTTCAATAAGATACTTAGCTCATGCCAAGGCTAGAAAATGTCCTAATTATGGGTTAAAACTTAAGATTTGATTGGTGGATAGAATAATGATGGTAAATAATGCTTTCACCCATATATCAAGAAGCCCATCGCTCAAATAAATTGAGCCCTCATTTACTTTCATTAGATTAATGGATACAACTATGCTTTTAGTTGGTAGGTAACAAAAATATATCTTCTTGGGTGGCATTAATGGGAAAAGGTTGAAGAGAGTGTTTAAGATGCAAAGTGGTTTTCTCCTTTATATAGTCTAGTGGGGGTTGGGGGAGAAAATTAAGGTCTTAGGCCATCAGTATAGGGTTAGCACAAGCATTTGATCAATGCTTATGGCGTTGTTGTTGGATCTTGGAGAAGGTAAAGAGTTGATATAGAAAATGGTTGACACTATGATTAACTCAATTCCATGGTGTCCTAGACGATGCCACTGTAGTGGTGGTTTATGGAGCAAGGATGTTGTCATTGGATAGGACATTGAAAGTGAACAATGGTGTGGTTTGTATGTAGTAGAGACCATTTGTTTCCATGGGCTTGCCATAGAATGAGGCTAGAATGAGAAGGAAGGTGGAAAGAGGCATGATTTTTTTGAAGCAAGCTATGGGGCTGTGAGTGATTGAAGCAATAATATGGTGGACCACACTCATATTTGACAATGATGATGAGATAGAAATGAGAATTTATACTATAATAGACTTATTGTTAGTTGTTTCTGCTTAATACTAAAAATATGTATTAAGATAAAAAATGATAGTAAGCTAACCTAAGAGATAGAATGTAGGATAGTAGCTTATTAGGGTTTTTTTAGTAGCTCCATGTCCATCACTTTGATTTGGGTTTTTGTTACAACCATAATAGTTGAGTAGATGTATATTTTGGCTAAAAATAATACAATGGGAGCAGTCCCCAAATCCATAACTTACTTATCATTTTGATAGATGTTCTATAGTGACATCACAAAGTCTCATATCAAAAAATAAAACATAATTTACACATATTTAAAAAAATCATAAAATTAAGTAAATAAAAAATTGCTTTAGTAAACAATGTGAAAGAGTGTATATATATTAAATACATCTATCTAAACAAAATTGAGAAATATTAGTTTACAACTATTATATTTACTTAATAATTATTTTATTTTATTAACATTTTTTACTTTATTTTTATTTGAAAAGCTACTTTTATTTACTTAAGAATTATTTTATGCATGGTTCATTCACTATTTTGTATAGAGTAATGGGCTCATGCATCTAGTGTGTGGATGAATAACTTAGTTAGTGTTGATTTAAAAAACATTCATTATGTGGAGCTATTGTTTAGTTGTATCTAGATCACTACCCTCTCTTATATAGTGGTATCCTCCTTATGTTGGCAAGACCTAGAGGTACCAACACAAAAAGTGGAACTTGATGTACTCTCTCATACTCATGTCCTCATTACACTAGAAAGATCTAAGTGTCCTAACATAAAAATTGGTACTTGGTGTGCATTGGGAATGGCTTGGTTATGTACACACTTACTAATAACTTGCAAATGCGAAGTTGGAAAGCCTTTATGAAGCTTAGAAGTTAGTGAAGATAAAAAAAGTCATACTTCTATCTACGAACTAATGAAGATCTAAAGTGTGTTGGTGTGGTATCTATCTAAAATGAGTTCTTAATTATGCATGATTACAAATGATAAAATATTGCTCCTATACTATGGTGCTAAAAGGAGAGGGTTTTGTTCAACTTGTGTGTGATCCTTGTTGAGAGAAGTTGGTATTTGTATAGAAAAAGATGGGATATAAAGTAGTGCATAGCATAAAAAATAATGATATAGAATATCATTGCACCACTTGAAGTGGATCATTGGCATAACGCGTTGAAGTTGTCATTGTGTAGGATTGTGTGTTAAGTGTTATTAAGGAGTGCTTTGATGTGGCTATTGTTTGACAACATAGGTCTAGTGTATTCAAATTGAGAGGTCAACTACTAAACACAATTCATAGAGGATTTATGTGTTTTTTTATCTTGACTTAAGAGTTGGGTGGTTTTGATCCATGCAAGGATGTTTGCTGCTATGAGTTGATAGTTATAGAGGCAATATTTTTGTAAATTTATGCATAGTAATAATCAAATATTTTTACATAGATTTTTATGGTTTATGTGGGTCTCCCATTGAAGATGTTATCTCTACACCGATTGGAATAGTGTAGTTTTTTCTCTTGGTGTCGATTGATGAGAAAAAAGGGAAGCCATTCCATGGTGGTTTATAGTGTGAATTATTGTAAAATCCTTTTGAAATGAAGGAAAATGTAGGTGATGTTTTTGAATGGGGGTAATACACCTATTTTCCCTATTTAATTAGGAAAAAGAGATCCCCTAGGGAAAGATTGACTTTCAACCCTTAGGTGAGTCAATCTTGACAAAAATATTGTTGTTTTCCTTATAACTAAGGACGGGGTAAATCAGCCTAAAGTGCACTCGTGGGAGATGAATGAAAAATACTGAATGCATGCAACTATACAATGTAGTAGTTGAATCATCAATTTAAAACCTTAATCTAGCAAAATCCATAAAGTATTAGTAGATCGAAGAAGGTTATGAATTTATGCACCTATCACCAAAATGCTCTATTAAGTGTCCTCCTAGGATAGATTCACCCTAGGGCGAATGGGTTTTGTTATAAGGGTTCACAATTTTCATTCACATTCCTCTGCTCTTGGATCTACAATCCCAATTCCTTTGGGTCTCACAAGGAAAAACTTAGAATTAAATTTCACAAATGAGTTTTCGTGGCTTGACGACAATGTTGACAAATTTGAGTAAACACATTTCTTGTAGACCCCTTAGTTGTCTAGAGTATGCTAGCATCTTTTTTAATTTTATTTTGTTTTTAAATAAATAAGTTATATATATTTTGAATTAATTAAAATATAATAATACATCACTCACAAAAAAGGTGGGTTGTAAAAGGGTTGACTTGTAGATTTTAGGAAAGACTAAGCCCAAGTGGGACTAAATCCAAATAAAAGATGAAAATATACGAAGAGAAAAGCCTGGTCATAAGCAAAAAGAAATACAAATATTAAGCAATGAGAGTACTTTTAGTAGAAGGGGGTTATGTTCATTAAATTTTTCCCATATATCAATGGAGATAGAACCATGATCAATAGGCTCCTAGCCAATAAGAGCATCCTCCTAGTTTTCAATAAGTTGTTGAGAATAAATAAGGAAAATAACTAGCTCCATGCAAGTTAACTTGCTTGAATCTAGCTAATTAAGAAAAAAGATCCTATTAGAAGAGGAAAAAGGTGGTCATGAGGGCTAAGACCATCTATGGGCAGCATTATCCCTAGAACCTTGTGGCTGAGAGCCTTAAGACTAGGATCCTTAATCCTATTTGGAAAATTGACCCTAACCACATATACACCCACAAGGTTGGAGGAGTAAAGAGGGAAAACTTTGGAAATCATACAAGGAGAATTACCCCAATGATCAAGGAGCTTCTAAAGATGCATAAATCTCAAGAGTCTAGTAAGTGATTTTTTATGAGTCTCACCAAAATTCAAGAATTGATGTTCCACCAGTTACATAGGAATATGACGAATTAATGATATCCATGAAGAACATGCATTAATATCCTGACAAAATGATGGAGTACAAATATATCAAATAAAAATTATAAATTTCTTCAAAATATGATTAAGATATGAAAAAATTTAGTAGGTTATCCAGAACAAAATCACATTCAAGTTGCGTTCAAAGCTAGTCTCATCATTGTAGATCAGTAATGTCAGCTGTAAATGGTATAGCGTTTCATAAAAAGTAATAGCTTTGAGATAGGATAGGATTTTTCCCACAAAAAACAGAATTTCTAGAAGGCACAAACCTAAACATTCAAGCTATAAAGTATAACTATTGAACAGGCCATTTATTGCCAATATTTTTTTTGGCATGCCATTTGAATAGGAAGACACAAGAAGTACTATACTGTTAGAAATGAAGGTAAGCTAAAGTGAATTCTAATTGATGAATTTTGTTTGGCATGCAAAAAAGTAGTCATAGTGATATTTCATTTGCCATTTGAAATCTATCATAGGTTCAATCTTTTTCACATAATTTCATTCTGTAGCTTTCCCATGTTATTTTCATTCATCAATAATGAAAAACTTGAAGTTACCTTATTATGCGAATCACCAATGGCCTCATTTGGGCCCCTACAACTATAGGAAAGTGTGTATTGGCATGGAGATCAGAAATGTCATTTGCCCGTAGACAATTATCAAAGTAAGAAAATCAGGTAGAAATGTCTAAATTACTGCCTTTCTTATACTATAATTCATAAAAATGAATTAACCGAATTCCAAAAGATGAATTTCTGACAATTTTCAAACAAGAAAAGAAATGACACAAGTTTTAAAAAATGATGCACCTCTTAACAGTTTATTTATTTGTAATTTTTGGCACTGTTTCAGATTATGCATTAGGACTACGTGTGCTCCTTTATCTCTTAGTTCACATCCTCTTAACTTTTTTGTTCATACAAAAATCCCATATTTATCACAAAACAATAATCTATACGTAATAAGACCCCCCAAATACACATCCTAGCTCTAACAGGTAACTTCTCTTAGTTCATTTAATGAAATCCTACACTAGATATCATTCATTGTGAAAACATTTTTTTAATCTAAATCAGAACTCTGATAGTGTATTGTTAATCTACATCCCTGGTATATTTTTGGTTATATTCCTATATCCACACTAAAATAACGATGCACAGCCATCTCTTCATAGATCTGCCTGCATATAACCTTAGATAGACGTAAATAAAAATGTGACTTGATTCAGGTTTCTCTCTCCAAAAGTTTTAGGAGTTTTGGCTGTGGGAAAAGGAAGTACCTGAACAGCTAGCAATCCCAAAAACTATGGTTTATCAAAGAAGTGAGTTAGCTCCAGATGTCTTTCGTCTCCCTGCAATCAAGTTTCATAGTAAATCTCGTAGGAATTAGAACAAAGCTAATTTAGATAAAAGGAAAAGTTGTGCCAAGACTCGAGTGCTTTATTTAGAAAATTTATCCATACACAATGTTTCATGCATAAATATTTTCAAAATTTTCAGGGTACCAATATTTTTATTCCTTGGGTACCCAGGTATTCTCATTAGACAGAACCCATCACCACCACATACACATCGGTATTGAGAAAGTTTTATAAGTTTCTACGAAAGTATTTTAGCATAACTTTGATGGGTGGTACTAAATTTCTTATAAAAACAACTGAAAAGTGGAAAAAGAGATTGCAACAGAGACTTGATTTAAAACTTATATAGGCAACATGAAGACAGAGAATTCATCGAATATGTGTATAGGCGATAGAAAAAATCATTCACGCCACCAACCTCTTCATTGAGGGAAACCCCATCGCATCTGCCAACATTTACACATTTTATCAGAAATCTCCTCCACACTATTAAACTGATTCATGCTTACCCTTCCGATCCCGTACAGAAACCTGCAATTGCTTAACCGGGCTTGCTTGAGTAGAACTTCAACTGATTGGCTATTTCTTTGCCCTTCTCAGCAAGGGGACCTGTCAACTGACCTACTCAGTGAAAGACTGTATTCAAGCCATTTGTGCCCTTTTGTAGGTTTCCGAAGATTTCATCGGCTGCTCGCTAAATGCAGCTGTATCACTGGCATTATTTTCCACGATCTCTCTGATAAAATGTGTAGACTGTTGGCAGATTTGATGGCCTTTCTACAGAGTATTTCCATATAACATTTTGACCACCATTGTAGAACAGTAGAAGAAACCAACCGTTCATACAGTCATACGTAATGCTTGAGCATTTCCAGCAAATGTATATTGATCCAGCAATCGTGCCATAATCTATACAAAGTCTAGAAATATTTATTGCAAGACAAAAGAAAAACGTAGTTCTGCTTTAAATGTGATAGATTTGTTTTGCAGGTATACCATATTTTCTAAATGTAAAATTTGTCTCTTCTAGTGAGGCTAAAACCTAGCATGTGAATAGTATATGGAGCCCAAACAGGCTTCAGCATTTCAAAATGATCAAATTCCTCAAAAGGAGAAGCAGAGAGATAACAGTTATCTATGTCATTCATGGAGAGCAGACACCAAAGCTGTCATCCTTTGGCGGATAGTCTCGTTGTGGGTGGCAGCCCATGTCATTGCTGATGAGCTCATGTAATGCCCTGAAATACTAACAGTTAGATATTATAGTGGAACTAAATACTCAGCTGTTGGAACAATGAACAAGATTGCAGTTTTTCTTAGAACACAGGGATCCACAATGCACACGAGCACCACAAGAGAGGTAGAGAATGTTAACACATCAACTGCGAGAATTCATCCATCCCAAATCTACTTATTAATGTTAAAGCAGCTTCAAATGCACCCTCAATCAATTACCTTAAAAACAGAACAGTATATACTGTATGTTATCTTAAGCTGGATTGTCTTGAATATCCTTTAAAGACTTGAAAACGAAGTACCATTGGCATTACAAACACCAGTAAACTATGTACAATGAAACATTCAAACTGCAGATATACTTCAAACAGTCTACTAGAAAATATAGAAGTTGCAACTCATACTAGAGATTCAAAGATTACAGTGAAATAGTATTTGATAAATAGCAAATTTCTTTTTGGAAAGATTTTTTTTCTACTGACCGACAAAATGTCCTCTGACTTCACAAGTGGGAGCCTCCCAACCGCCATAGGGAGTCCCAGGGGTAGGCAGGCCTGCTGTTTTTCTGAAACTCCAGACCAGATTATCCACATCCAGAAGTATTAAAAGACCCATACACCATCAGGAGGTTCCCCTTGTCATGGAACCACCCGAGTAGCGGCATCAGGTTTCGATGGTAGAATTGTTTGATTATTTTGATTTTTGAGATGAATTCTTATTTCCCTTGCATGGAGTCTTTGAATATACGCTTCACGGTCACCGCGGTTTTGTTCTTGCAGAGATGTTTATTGTAAACGGCCCCGCATCCGATGTTCTGTTGGGCATGTACTCACGAGTCACGAGTCTTGCATGACCAGTCTATTTCTTTTCAGAAGTCAGAAGTCTTGCATGACCAGTCAAGTTTGTTATTTCCGCTTAAAGAAATCAAAAGCATACTACACAGGGTTTCCGTATTTATTGCCTTTTGCCTTTTCACAAGCTGGTCTCATGGGGAAAGTTGTTCCAACGGCAACCATATCTGCAATAGTTTACTAGAGTTGGTGGTTGTATCCACCATCAAAAGTTGTCTTGGTTATCGAGATTTTTTTGTTATTATAAGTGTCGATTAGTAGTTTTGTTATGTATTGGTTTTGATTTTTAATTTTAGAAGTAATAAATAAATATTTAAAGTATATTTTATATTTAAAAAAAGGGAATTCAAAAAAGGTTATTTATAGAAATGAAAAAATAGAAGAGTTTTAGTCATAAGAGCATGTTGCTCTATTTTGGATTGGTGTGGTGATCAAGAGGAGGAATCTAGAGGTTGTATCAAGGTCTATTTTTTTTATTCTCAATCTTTATTCCTTTAAGAAATCATTTATCATAGTTTCATCCTCTTTGGTACAATCTCATTCATATGGTAGTGGTCACACCCTTTAGCTATAGAGGTGTCACATAAGTTCATGTTTCATCCTTTGCAACCCTACACCATAAAATTATAATGGAGATAGGTTCCCTAGATTGCATGGCATTATAGGGACCATTGGGAGCATGTCTTGAGGAAGGTTGAGAAACTAGACTTCCTTTATCACAATCAATCCTTGCAAATGATTTGAAAGATCATATTTTAAAACTTGGAAGGAAAGCAAAATGACTAGGAGATCCTAGTTGTAATATATTTCTAAGTGTGTGTGTAATAATGGAGTGTTTCTCAAACATATATTTTCTAGTATGTTGTTGGTTGTGTGTAGGATGGTTTCTTTTCATTTATGGTTATTGATCTATGTGTTACCTTGTGATGATTATGCATGTTAATCTAAACACTACTTTATTTAGTAAGAATTTTATGATCATTTCTCGTGATTTGACATGAGAGAGGATAAACCTATGAAGTGGAATGAAAATTCAAGTCATAAAAACTAAATCTTATATGGTGTGGAAATGACCATGAGCACAATAAGGTCTAGGGTAGGAGAATTACAAGTGAAATAGAATCAAGTATTTAGGTCTAATAGAGGTTAGTTGTGACATTGGGTGTGTGTTTAGGAATAGTTAGTACACTAAGAAATTATAAATGGTTATTACCATGGTTATTGAACAAGGTACTAAGAGTGGGTACCAAATAAGGAAAAGTGTAAAGTATCTTTACATTTGCAAAACACATAGAAGAATAAATCAATCCACAAATTTTTAAAATATCCTAATAAATATTATTCATGGTTCTAAAATATTCAATTGTCTTATCAACTATGGGCAAAAGGCATGGAGATATGATCAATTTGGCCTCCATGAGACCTAGAAATATATATTGAGATAATATAAGTGTCCAAGTTGTATATAATAGTCATGGAGTTGTTATCAATTTGACCCAAATGAAGGATATTGTATATTATCAACGTGATTGGTTTACCATACATAAAGACCTCTGTGTCACTTCAAAAAGGGCTTCTAGCGTAGGACCCATGAATTTTTTACTTTAATCATTAGATAATGTGTGGACTTGTGTAAGAAATAGGGTAGTATATATAGGAAAATCAATATTTAATACAATGGGTCACTAGATTGGGATATTGGAATACCTTAAGACTAGAGGAGAAAAATATTTTTTATACTATAAAAATAGAAATATTAAATAAGGCAATTGAATAATACATGTCAAAAAAATGAGATATAATAATGTGGGGAACCCTTATGAAAAAAATCAATAGAAAAATGATGTTAATAATTGTATTAGCCAAGAAAGATATATTTAATACAATAGATCTCTTTCAATAGTCTTAATGTGTAGACTCATAATATACAACCTCTAACCAAGACTTCACACCTTCAAGATACAACACATCAAACAAATTTTATGTTGTCCATTGTAATATACATATGAAGAGTAATACAAAATTACAATATATTATCTTGTGTTTAGCTGTCAATCAAAACTCCAAAAAATCATATACAGTGAATATATATATATATAAAAGAAAAAGAAAGATAAAAAATATGGGTTTACAACCAAAGTTAACAAAAATGAAAGACGTGTGGATTAGAGAATTTAACCATGCATCAAACTACCCTACTAATTGGGGTGTGGTTCAAAACAAATATTGCCTTGACAAAATGTGTCAGTCGATGGGATGGACTTTAGAAAATCTTGAAATGTGATATTGGTACACCCCATTGTGTTATTACCTATTTACTATTACTTTGATAAGTTAAAATTCTTTAATACATCATTATGTTTTGTATATTTTGATGAAAAATATGATGAATGAATGTGTTATGCAATATGGATACTTTAAATGATTTGAAGGTGAAAATATTTGATGCATATGAATGCAATGTTACTGGCTAACTACTGTTGTGATGTACTAAGTTGGATGCACAAAAAATATCTAGCCTCCAAAAGAGAGGAGAAAAATCACTTAGGAGAAGAGTTTGGTTTGGTAACCCTTAATATACTTATATGAGATGTGACACACTCACATCCTAGTTTGTTCAAGTTGAGTGAACTTAGTTCAAAAATTGGTAAGTAAACCTTCAATCATAGTTTGGGGATGATTTGTTATGGTTTTGGTTTTGTTCTTTGAATTTTTTATTGTTTCTTAGTGTGGATTATGTGACTAAATCTTCGTATTGAGTATGAGTTCTTCTTTGTGTATTTTATATGTATGTATTAATTGATAAGTATCTACATAGAATGTATACATGTATATATGTATGCGATTACAATAACTCATACTTGTGAGTATATATGTACATGCATATACGTAGCTAGAAGTACTTATGCATACTCATGTGCGGATATATCATACACATGAGAATATCGATTGGACATATATACATACACACACTGATCGATGAATATGTAAATATATGTGTTTATCATGGATAATAAAATAATGATATATGTATAAAATATATATACTAATATATACATGTATATGAGTACATGAATGTATATATATATACATACATATTAATATACATATAATTATAATTATTAGTATATTTAAATTTCAACTAATGATTTTAATATGTATGTATAAATATAAATGTTAATATATATATTATAATGTTGTCATTACAATATATATTTATATATATATATATATATTAATATATAAATGTTTATTTAGATTTGAAATGTTATAAAATAAACTTAAGCACATATATATTGTGAGCCAAACAATGGTGAATGGCTTGTATAAAAACCACCAACATAAAAAACATATGTTGCACATAAAGGCATGCATATGTAAGAATAGCATTGCTATGGATAACATATAAAATGTGGATTGTTTATTATTGCTAGTTAAGTGCATGAGATGGAAACACATGGAGAACATTTATAAGGAATTTTAATAGATAAAATTATACACCATGTAAAGAGATTGAATGTAAATAAAATTCTATGTGTTGCTCTAAAAAGCCACGCATAGCTAAATAAGGATAAAGACTTTGTCAAAATCCACAAGCTAGTTGAAGCTTGGAGGAAGTCAACTTGGTATGAAAATATGAAACCTACGGGTAAGCCTTTATGTGTTTGACTCAGTAAATAGAAATTGTTGTCAGTTAAAAGGGCGACTCAACCATATTAGAGAAACTAAAAATGTAGGGACTATTTATGTGTTTACATCTTAAATATTGGAGCAACCACTTTTCAATTAAATTATCTTAGTTGAATCATTTAGAGGATAAGTTAATTTTTGATGTTAAGTGGTGGTATTTGGAAGAGGAAAGGTGGTAGATTGTAGAGCTTTTTTGTAGAAATAAGTTTCTTAGATTTTATTATAAGTAGAGCTATCTTCTTAGCCTTTTAGTCATTCATTCTTTATCATTATTTTGAATTTCATTGTTGTATTTTTCTCTACTAATAGGTTTTTAAGTGCATTAGTGAGAAAAGAGAGATTGCTTTCTAAGTTTCTAGTTTGTTGAGAGTTTATGAGAAAGGCTAGGAATTGAGATAGGCTGATCATAGAAGGAGTAGCAGGCGTGACTCCGAGAATTAAGCTTAGGAAGTAGTACCTTCATTGGAAGCTATAATTATAGGCATATTGATTTTACTTCTCTATTTTTTTATGTTGAAAATGTTCTTGTTATAAATGTTAGTGTTTGAGGAAAAGATGAATTATATGTTATGTTGAGCTTGCTTGAAATTCGGTTATTTCTTATTTGGGTGAGTTTGAATGATCTTTGGTGAATTCTTATTTTGGTCAAACCATGTCGGTTGATACTTTTATTCATATTTATTTCTTATGTTGGAAATTGTGTGGTTGTGTTTTCTAAACAAGATAATCATAGTGTATTAGTATAATACCTAGGTTGTCACAGAATGTATGTATGCTTGCATAAAGTATGGAATATGAGAGACAATATTATCTTGAAAATGCCAGTTTATAATATTATATGTACATGTATGGTTAATTTAGTTAATCCCGAGGTTAAGATAGTGACCTATTGGTCACTTAGTTAAGCCATCACCTTTTAGGTTGAAATTATATTATGATTGAGAAGAGTATGAATGGTCAAATACCAAATCAAGCTAGGGGTGGGTGAATGTACAACTATGCTCAAAGTATTGGGCGATTGCATTTATATACTAAATCTTTGGCCAAAGTAGTGTAAGTAGCCACTGATTACACTTGTTGGTTCATTATGAGTCAGGTTTGCATAATTAAGCTGGGAATGCCATGCATGTAGGTTTTAGTGAATGCATGGTAGATTTAGTTATGTAGGACACAACACCATGCTTAGGAAGGCTAGTATTATGAGGTTACCAGACCAATCCCTTCATGAAAGGGTAGAGCCATCTTACCAATTATATAGATGTGCAGGGGATTGCAATAAGTTTTTGATTAGTGGAAAAGAGCTTGAGTGATACTCTCCCTCATACAATTGGCAACCAAAACTTGAGGATGTATGCCAACAAGGACATCTAGACCATTTTTACTCTATTTCATTAAAGCTCTTGGAATTTATGTATGTATTCATGTATCTAGATATCTTTATGGAATCATAATTGAAAAAATGTTATCTTTACATGGGATTATGTAATATGAAATCATTACTTGCGATTATGCAATTTTTTCTTATAAATGCAATGGGATTATTTCAAGTGTGCCTCTTGTTTTTAAATTGGAAAATAAAATTTTATTGCTTTATGTTGGTAAATGAGAACTATTCACATGTGATTTAAAATATAGGTAAAAGTAAAGGGTAAAACTCTGGGCATGTTACATGTGGTATCATAGCTACCAATCTCAGCTCTAGAACCTATGATCTCACAACATTTCATCCAAAATTATGTGAATCTAATGTTTGGACTTCTTGTGCAACGATGGTGCATCTCAAGAAAACTACCAAGAAGTCAATGGTCAGTAATGAGCGAACCACCTCAAGGCCAAGAAGGAAAGGGAAGCCATTATCAGAAGTTTGAGGGAAATAATTAAAAAATTGCAAAATGGATTAGTGACACTAAGACTGTTAGCCATGTCTTATCCAATGCTAGCCAAGAAAGAAGGATGCATGAGGTGGCTAACTCTATACCTCATGTCCCTGTCACAAAGTTGGATTCTATACCACTTTTTCAGGGATATGCCCTTAGAGTGGAGTGTTATAACTACCATGATTTTTAGGGACCCATGTGTTCTTCCATTGTTGGAATTTATTGTAATTAAATCTAGTGGACAATTAGCATGATATGTCCCCCAAAATTATGTATCTAAGAGTGAGTTTGAAGGTTATGCACCCGACCTTCGACAATATATTTGAAGAACAATTAGAGGGATATGTCCAAGTTCTAGCTATGTATTGGAAAGTGAATCCAAGGGATACTATCCCCTAGAATATTTGAATAGTCACTCTATTTAAATACAAGAATATTTGGAGTCCTTTGATCTTAATAAAAAAATTGATTTGGCAAATATTGTGCAAAACTCTTCTCTCAACTTTGTGAATAAATGTTTATTTTTAATTTTTTTTTAGAATGCTAAGTAAGCCTTCATAGGACCTAATTGAAATGAAACCTCTAGGTGAAACACTACTTGTGAAAATGGTTAGAACAAGAACCAACCTTGGGGGTAGCCAAGAGGTACACCAAAGTGCAAAAAATCCCGAGGCTAAATTAGATCAAATTTTGGTCATGACAAATGAGACTATAGAAAGAATTGGATGCCTTGATCAAGAGGTAAGAGGAACAGAAAGGAAATAACAAGAAGTTCCTAATGGAGAGGAAGGAGAAAATTCTAATGGTCATTCATAGTCAAGTGATCATGAAAAAGATTCATCCCAATCTAGGTCTAAAGGAAGCAAGAGGAAATAAATTGCTAATGAATTTTCAAGAGATATAAAGAAGGTCACCCATCCTATGTTTGAGGGAACTACCTACGAGGTTGCAGCTCAAGCATGTTTCACAAAAATGGAGAAATATTTTGAGATGAGAAATTAATTTTAAATAAATAAGGTTGTATGGGGAGCCCTTTAGCTAGCCAAGGAAGCATCCAAATGGTGGATAAATAAAAAGATGGAGCTTAGGTTAAGTTAATTAAGTCTCACTTGGGATAATTTTTTGGAAATTTTCCAAAAATGATGGCTACCTCAACATTATTATGATCAAAAGCTTACTAATTTTCAGAATTTGAGGCAAGGAGATTCCTCAATAATTGAGTATTGGGAGAAATTCACTTGTCTCCTAAAGTATGTGCTAATGTACCAAAAAGAAAAGTAGTTTCACATTGGGTAAACCCACAATAGTGGTGAACAATTTCTATGAGGAAGGAAATTTGAGAAAATTCGCACGCATACAAAATTTCATGTTTTAGGGGGTTCATTCGAACTAGGGGGTTTGACCGAACCCAAAAGAGGGGTTCAGTTGAACCCCTAGTTCGAGCGAACCCCATGAAGCCACGTTCCCTTATGGGGAATTCAAAAAAAATGGGGGTTCGAGCAAACCCCCCTTCACCCTTCCGAGTGAAGGGGGGTTCGCTTGAACCCCCCTTTTTTGCCCTTCTCCCCCTCTTCCACCAAATATTACCAGATTTTTACCCTTCGAAGCTCGGGTTGAGGATGAAAATGGAGGAAACTTCACAAACCCAACTGGAAGATGGTAGTCCTCAAAATGATCTATCCAACGAATTAAATTTTAATATGATTTGCTTTTATTATGTATTTTATTTTTTAGCTTTATTAAACATAGGTTTTTCACTAAAAATCAAAATCTCTGGTCTGCACGTGTGGAAAAATAGAAGATTATCAAAATAAAAATTTTAAAAATATGTTGAGGCTGGGTATTGATGTCGTTGATCCATTAAAAAAAATAAAATTGAATTTTGATTCATACATAAAAAGTTATGTTGTATACAGTCCGCATATGTCTGAATTGCAATTCGTTTGACTTTGAAACTTGATTAAGGAAAAAAATTTCAATAAAAAACTATGAGACCAAATGAAAGTGCTAGATATCATAGTTACAAATATAAATTCGAAAAAATTAGAATTTTATCCTTCATACAAAAAAAGTTATGTTGTATACGGTGAGCGTCACTTTTTAAAAATGCTATTTTCTGAAAAAAACCAGTTTTCGTGGGAGATGAAAAACAAAGTGCAATCTGATTCCAAAAATTTTGAAAAAAATATTTTTAGAATCTAAAGACAAAATTTGATGAGACTCTAGTTTGCATCATTTTCAAATTCCTCACGGTTTAGCCGGTACAAGAGCCCGAAAGTGAAGATTTAGTTAAAAATAATAATTGTAGTGTCCAGTTTGTCCAAAAATTGTAAACCACTATTGTGGGATCACCCCATTAGGAATTTCATTATGGGCTTTAATGCCTAAATCAAAGGAGAAGTAGACGTACACGGTCCTACTACTATGGACTCGGTGTACGAGAAAGCTATTAAGAAAGAGTAGAGGATTAAATCTATCTCTACCTGTAGTGAAAATAATTGGAAAATGTTTAATTAGTCAAAAGCTAATTAAAATTTTAAGAATGCAAGTGATGGGAAAGATTTTGAGGCAAGGGATTATGTAATAATTAGAATGAATCTTTTAGAGACTGTAGGGGAAATAACAACACCAACAACCCCAATAGGAATGAAGGTATTTAAAGGAAACCGATAAAAAGGTAAGGGTTGTTGAGAGGATGTTTCACGTGTGAAGGAGATCGCTACACAAGTCAGTACCCCAAAAAACCACCAGGAGCACAACCACATGGAGATCCTCTACCACCTCAATGAGAAATGTTTCAACAAAATATGCATGCAGTGCTAGACAATCGATAAATGGAGTAGTAGATTACTCCTATTGAAATTCCAAGTAATTTTTTTGGTACACCTATTTCAATTCTAATTGATACCGATGCAAGATAAATTTTTATTTATCCTAGTATAACTACTAAATTTTTAGAAAATTTGGCCATATAGAAAAGTCTTTGATTCTTGAATATGCAAACCAAAGCAAAGCTAAGGTCGAGCAATGTTCATTCAAAGAAATGGTTGAAATTTTGAGTTTTTCTACGGAAGTAAGTTTGTATGTAGCCCCCTTATGTTCATATGATGTCATATTTGGAATGAATTATCTATGGAAGCATAAAGCCAAAATATATTATCATGCTAAAACTAAAGAATGTTTCGATGACCTTGGAACTAGGTATTCTTTCAAGGGACACCTAGAGAAGTCAAGTTGTGGTAAATATCCTCTGTACAAATTCATAGAGGTGAGAAGAAGGGATGCAAAAAATTAACTATAAAAATGGAAAACCTAGAGGAATGCAATGATTTTTTTGCTCAAGATGATGTAGTGTACTATGGACCCCAAGATCTCTAATAAGTTGAGGATGATGAGGTGGTAGAATCAAAAAAATCAGATATGGAAAAATTTCCTATCCTAAGGGACTTTGTGGATGTATTTCTAGATGAATTACCTGGACTACCTCCCAAAAGAGTGTTTTATTTCTCCATAAATATTATTCCAAGGTTGGAGCCTATATCAAAAGTTCCATATAGGATGATCACAATGGAATTAATGAAGCTAAAATTTCAATTGGAGGAGTTTTTGTCCAAAGGATTGATTAGACCCAGTGTTTCACCCTAGGGAGTGCCAATGATCTTCGTAAAGAAGAAGGATACTACATTGTGCTTTTGCATAGATTATCACTTGCTTAACCAAGAAAAAATAAATAAAAAGTAATTGCTACCACGTATCCGCAATCTCTTTGATCAGATGCAAGGAGTGTCAATATTTTCAAATTTTGATATATGGTTAGGATATCATCAAATGAGGATCAAAGATGAAGACATTCAAACCAACCTCCAAGACTAGGTATGATCATTACGAGTTCAGAGTCCTACCTTTTGGTCTAATGAATACAATTGTAATGTTCATGAACTTGATGAATAATTTATTAGGAACTTCTTAGACAAGTTCATGTTGGTCTTCTTGGACAATATTCTTATCTACTCTAAGAACAAAGAGGAACATCTCAGGCATCTAGGGGTTGTTCTCCAATGTCTACGAGAGAATAATTTTTATGGAAAAATCTCAAAATGTAACTTCTTTCGAAAGGAAATGTAGTATTTGGGTCATGTGATTTCAGCTAATGGGATTTTATTTGATAAAAAAAAATTAAATTAGTGCTTGAATGGTCTATGCCAAGGAATTTTCCGAAAGTTAGAAGATTTAAGGGTCTTGTTGGTTATTATTGAAAGCTTGTAGAAAACTTTTCCAAAATAGTTTTTCCCATTAATTAATTATAAATAAAAGGGAAGAAGTTTGAATGACCTTAGAGAAATGTAAAGTGACATTTGGTAAACTCAAGAAGAATTTAACTACAACTCCAACTCTGAAAGTACTAGATCTTGATGGTGATTTTGTTGTCACCATAGATGCTTTAGGAGAAGATTTGGGTGGAGTATTGATGCAAGATGAGTGAGTCACAACCTACAAGTCTAAGAAGTTGAAGCCCTATGAGAAAAACTATGCTTCACATGATTTGGAAGTGGAAGCAATTATCCATTCATTACAAATGTGGAGATACTATCTGTTGGATAAATATTTTGAACTGAAGACTGATCATCACAATCTAAAATACTTTTTTACCCAACCAAATGTGAATGTACGAAAAAGGAGATGGCTGGAATTGATATCTAATTATGATTTTAATATCAACTATATCAATGAAAATTAAAACCAAGTTGCAGATGCCCTAAGTCATAGGAGACATATCTTCTTGATGATATCAATTCAAAGTGACTTCAACGATCAAGTGATGCAGAAATCCAAGGGTGATGAGTACTATAAAAAAGTCAAGAAAGAACTCTCATATAATCTGCAAGACCATATATTTTCCCATCACATTATTGCCGAGAAAAGGGAAATATTTTGAATGGTCAGATAAATGTCAAGTATCATTTGACCAACTCAAGGAGAAATTAATTATAGCTCTAATATTGAAAGCATCAGATCCTGATGGTGATTTTATTATCATAAAAAATTCTTTTGGAGAAGGTTTGGGTAGAGTGTTGATGCAATATGGGCAATTCATATGAGTCTAGGAAGTTGAAGTCCTATGAGAAAAACTATGCTTCACATGATTTGGAATTGGCAACAATTGTCCATGCATTATAGATGTGGAGACACTATTTGTTGGGGAAACCTTTTGAATTGAAGACCAATCATCATGGTGTGAATTATTTTTTTACCCAACTGAATCTGAATGCATGCAAAAGTAGATGGATGAAACTGGTATCTGAGTTATATGATTTTAATATCAACTATATCAAGGGCAAGGAAAACAGATTTGTAGATGCCCTAAGTCATAAGAGAAATATCTCCTCGATGATATCGATTCAAACTGATTGAAAGGGTCAAGTGTTGTAGAAATCCAAGGGTGATTCGTATGTGTAGGATCATCATGGAAAAAATAGTCCCTTAAGTGGCAACAAAATTCAAAAAATCAGAGTTAGGCAACTTGACGTAAAAATTTGAATAAGTTATCTATATTGTTTCAAAAATATGTAAGAATAGAATCTGTAGAAAATTGAATGTAGTTTCTAAAATACTAGGTTTATTTAAAAATTAAAAAAAATTATTTGGTGAAAATTTGAAATTTCAATGCAATAGTACTTAAATTTCAGGGAAAAAATAAGAAGTAGGTGTCTGTCTAACCACCTTAACCACAATAAAATGATAATATTTTGTTTATATTACTTTAGACATAAGTAGAGGACTCATGTCTTGATGTGATGCATATTTTTTTGTAATTTTTTTCCAATTAAATAATTAATTATGACTTTTTTTTACAACTTTTAAAAAATATGAAAAATTGTATGTCTAACCACCTTAACCACAATAAAATGATAATATTTTGTTTATATTACTTTAGACATAAGTAGAGGACTCATGTCTTGATGTGATGCATATTTTTTTGTAATTTTTTTCCAATTAAATAATTAATTATGACTTTTTTTTACAACTTTTAAAAAATATGAAAAATTGTATGTCTAACCACCTTAACTTGGTCAAAACTTCATGAAATTCATTTTTTATCTATTTTAATCCTATAGTATGTGAAGCATGTTTCAAATTCAAAAAAATGTGATACCATTTGAAAGCTATAGATGTTTTTCAATCAGCCTATCAATCAAGACTTTAGTCATAATTGAAATAGAAAATGAATAATAATTATTTATTAAATTCAAAATAAAGCATAGTTTATATTGGTGGAAAGCTGAGAATCTCCTTTAAAACCCTTTTCGTTTCATCAATTTTGCGTAAAAAAAAGTTGCCAGCCACATGGGCCATCATATCACTTACATATCGCCACTTTTTGGCCCATCATGATCCTACACATACCAATGAGTGCTATGAACAAGTTAAGAAAGAACTCTTGGATAATCTGCAAGACCCAAGGTATGAAGGATTTCACTTTGAGCCTGATGGTTTATTAAGGTTTAAGGGAAGAATCTATGTGCATAACTATGAAGAACTAAGGAATATCTAGTATGGAAAGAAGTTCATACCACACCTTATTCAGGACATCCTAGAGTAACTAAGTTGTTGGTTGATGTTAAGCCATTATATTTTTGGAAAGGAATGAAAAGGAATGTTGCAAGATTTGTTGAAATTTTCTTAGAATGTCAAAGGGTGAAGACAAAACATCATCACCCTGCAAGACTTTTGTATTCTCGTGAAGTTATAGAAAGAAAATGAAAATTCATTAGTATGGATTTTGTGCAAGGTATTCCAATGTCAAGGAATACACATAATGCCTTTCTGGTAGTAGTGGATTGGTAGTAGTGGATAAGCTTATGAAGGTGGCTCATTTTATTCTGGGGAATTTAATAGATGGAGCTCCTGTTATAGCTCAAAGGTTTATTCAAGAGTTATTTAGTTTACATGGAATTACTAAGGAGGTTATTTGTGATAGGGATGCTCGTGTGCCATCTAGGTTTTGGAAAACCTTATTCTCTTCACTTGGTATATAGTCGAACATAAGCTCAACATATCATCCAAAAAGTGACGGAAAAAATGAAATTGTGAACCAAGTGTTAGAGGATCTAATAAGAATGTATTCCATGGATCAACAATACAAGTGGGAAGATTACCTACCATTGGTGGAATTTGTGTATAAAAACTCTTATCTTTCCAAAATTAAGATGGCTCCATTTGAAGCATTGTATGGAAAAAAGTGTTAAACTCTTATAAGTTGGGATAATCTAGAGGATAGGGGTGATCCCACAATAGTGGTTTACAATTTTTGGCCAAACTGGACATTGAAATTATTATTTTTAACTAAATCTTCACATTGGGGCACCTATAACGGTTAAACCATGAGGAATTTGAAGATGATACAAACTAGAGTCTCATCAAATTTTGTCTGTAGATTCTAAAAATATTTTTTTCAAAATTTTTGGAATCAGATTGCACTTATTTTTCTATCTCCCACGAAAATCGGTTTTTTCAGAAAACAACATTTTAAAAAAGTGATGCTCACCGTATACAACATAATTTTTTTTGTATGAAGGCTAAAATTCTATTTTTTTTGAATTTGTACTTGTAACTACGATATCTAGCACTTCCATTTGGTCTCATAGTTTTTTATTGAATATTTTTTTCTTAATCAAATTTTGAAATCAAACCAATTGTAATTCAGACATAGGTGGATTGTATACAATATAACTTTTTCTGTATGTATCGAAATTCAATTTTTTTTTTAATGGATCAAGGACATCAATACCCAGCATGAAAATATTTTTTTAAAAATTATTTTGATAATGTGTTATTTTTCCACATGTGCAAAACAGAGAGCTTGATTTTCGCTGAAAAACCTATGCATAATAAAACTAAAAAAAAAGAATACATAATAAAACCAAAAGATATTAAAATTTTATTCGTTGGATAGCTTGTTCTGAGGGCTACCATCTTCCAGTTGGGTTTGTGAAGTCTCCTCCATTTTCATCCTCAACCCGAGCTTCAAAGGGCATAAATCTTGTAAAATTTGGTGGAAAAAGGGGAGAAGGGCAAAAAGGGGGGTTCGAGCGAACCCCCCTTCACTCGAAAGGGTAAAGTGGGTTTCGCTCGAAGGCGAACCCCCCTTGTTTTTGAATTGTCCATTCGTTTCTATAAAGAAACGTGACATCATTTGGTTCGAGCGAACCCACCATGCAAAAGGGGGTTCGCTCGAACTAGGGGTTCGACCAAACCCCTCTTTTGGGTTTGTTCGAACTCCCTAGTTCAAGCAAACCCTTCAAAAAATAAAATTTCAAATGTGTGAGCATTTTTACAAATTTCCTTCCTCATCAAAATTGTACACCACTATTATGGGTTTACCCATAGGATAAGCCTCAAGGGCCAGAAATGCTTTAAAAAATTGGAGGATCAAGTTAGTATAATTAAGCAAAGGCTAGTGGAAGATAATGATAGGTATAATATTTTTGTAGATTCAAGAGGGTAGCCAAAAATTTCTTGGTAGGAGAGAAGGTTTTACTAATAATTAAACCTCACACGAGTTCTGTAAAGTTTCATAAGTCATCCAAACTAGATCCACATTATGTAGGTCCTTTTGAGGTTATCAAAGAAGCTAATCCTATTTCTTACCAAATCACTTTTCCACGAACTCTTTCGAGGATGCATAATGTCTTTCATGTGTCATACCTTAAGAAGTACACGCTAGGGGAAAACCATGTTATTGATTGGAATTCTTCATAGGTATAAGACCCATGAGTGGTAAAAATCGATCCTCTTAGAGTACTCAAAATGTGTAGGCTCCACCTACGCAATAGAGAGGTTTTGCAATGCAAGGTCTAGTGGGATTAGTATGCAAAATATTATGCCACTTGGGAGGACTACGCTAAGATGAAGAAAAAATTTCCTTGTGTTTTTCTAGACTTTGAAAATTCTTAGAAACAATGATTTTATGTTATATGTTATATGTTTCTTGTTTGATACTTAAAATCATTGAGGACGATGATTCTTAAGGTGGGAATATGTTACACCCCATTGTTTTATTACTTATTTACTATTAATTTGATGAGTTAAAATTCTTTAATAATGATTATTTTTTGTATATTTTGATGGAAAATATGATGAATGAATGTTCTATGCAATATAGATACTTTAAACGATTTGAAGATGAAAATATTTGATGCATATGAATGTAATGTTATCGGTTAACTACTATTATGATGAACTAAGTTTGATGCAGGAAAATAATCAAGCCTTCGAAACAAAGGGACAATATCACTCAAGATAAGAGATTGGTTTGTTAACCCTTAATATGCCTATTTGAGCTGCTGCACACTCCCATCCTAATTTGGTCAAGTTGAGTCAAGTTAGTTCCAGAATTTGTAAGTAAACCTTCAATCATAATTTAGGGATGATTTGTTATGGTTTTCCTTTTTTTTTTTCAATTCATGATTTTTTCTTAGTGTGGATTATGTGGCTAAATCTCTATATTGAATATGAGCTCTTCTTTGTGTATTTTTAGAAAAAAAATAATGTATTAATTGATGAGTATACACATAGAATATATATGTATTTATGTATGCGATTACAATAACTCATACATGTGAGTATATATGTACGTACATATATGTAGGTAGAAGTACTTATTCATACCATGTGCATATATATCATATGCATGAGAATATCGATTGGACATATATAACAATATTATATATATGTGTATATATATACACACATTTTGTAGATGAATATGTAAATATATGTGTTTTATGGATACTAAAATAATGATATATGTATATAATATATACTAATATATATACGAGTATAGTAATGTAGGTGTATATACATACATACATACATACATATATAATTGTTGATATATTTAAATGTAATCCAATGATTTCAATATGCACGTATATCTATTAATATATATAAATGTTTATTTATATTTGAAATGTTATAAAGTGAACTTAAGCACATATATAATGTGATCCATACAATGGTGAATGGCTTGTATAAATGCCAACAACATAATAAACATATGTTGTGCATAAAGGAACACATACATGGGAATTGCATTGTTGTGGATAACACATTAAATTTGAATTCTTTATTATTGCTAATAAAGCATATAAGATGGAAACAAATGGAAAAAAATTGTAAGACTTTTTAATAGATAAAATGTTACACCATGTACAAAGATATTGAAAGCAAATAAAATTCTAAGGGTTGAACTAAAAAGCAATGCATAGCTAAATAAAGATAAAAGATTTCCAAAAAACATGAGCTAGTTGAAGCTTGGATGAAATCGACTTGGTATGCAAATATGAAACCTGTACATCAACCTTTCTATGTTTGACTAAGTAAAATAGCAGTTTTTGTCATTTAAAAGGGCAACTCAACCATATTAGAGAAATTGAAAATGTAGGGACTCGTTTTATGTTTACATATTAATTTTTTAAGAAGCCACATTTCACTTCAATTAGCTTAGTCGACTCATTTAGAGGATAAGTCAGGTTTTTTTATTAAGTGGTGGAAGTTGGCAGAGGAAAGGTGGTAGATTGTAGAGCTTGTTTGCAGCAATAAGTTTCGTAAATTTTAGTATAAGGATACACAAATTCTTAGCCTTTTGGTCATTCATTCATTATCATTATTTTGAATTTCATTATTGTATCTTTCTATACAAATAGGTTCCTGAGTGAATTAGTGAAAAAAGAGAGATTTCTTTGTGTGTTTGTATTTTAATGAGAGTTTTTAAGAAAGGATAGGATTAGAGATAGGCTAATCATAGAAGGAGAAACAAGCATGACTATAAAATTTAAGCTTGGGATGTGGTACCTTCATTGGAATCTATAATTCCAGGCATCCTAATTTTAATTCTCTATTCTTTTATGTTGAAATTGTATTTGTTGTGAATTCAAGTGTTTCGAGAAAGGACTGATTATATGCTACATATGTTGAGCTTGCTTAAAATTTTGTTATTTCTTCTTTGGGTGAGCTTGCATGATTTTTCGTGAATTCTTATTCTAGTTAAACCATGTTGGTTGGTAATTTTATTTATATTTACTCCTTATGTTGGAAATTGTGTGGTTGTGTTTGCTAAACAAGGTAATCATAGAATTTTAGTATAATATAGGTAGGTTTTCATAGAATGTATGCATGCTTTCATAAAGTATGGAATTTGGGAAATTATATTAAATCTTGAATTACTATATTGAAAATTTTAGTTTGCAATATTATATGAACATGTATGGTTATTTTGGTTGATCCCGAGGTTAGGATAATCCATGGATGGGAGTAATCTAGTGGTCACTTAGTTAGGTCATCACCTTTTAGGTGAACATTATATTATTATTGAGAAGAGTATGAATGGTCAAATACCAAATCGAGCTAAGGTGTGGGTGAGCATATGAGTACGCTCAAAGTATTGATTGATTATATTGATATACTAAATCATTCGCCAAAGTAGTGTAATTAGCCACTAATTAAACTTGTTGGTTCATTGTGAGCCAAGTTTGCATAGGTAAGCTAGGAATTTCATGTATGCAGGTTATAGCCAATGTATGGTAGCTTTATTTATGTAGGACACAACACCATTCTCAAGACGGCTACTATTATGAGGTTACCAGACAAATCCCTCCATCAAAGGGTAGGGCCATCTTACTAATTATGTAGATGTGTAGGGGACCGTAGTAAGTCCATGGTTGGTGAAAAATTTCTTGAGTGATACTCTCCCTCTTATATTTGGCAACCAAAATTCGAGGATGTATGCCAACAAGAACATACAGACTATTTGTACTCTATTTATTTAAAGCTCTTGATAGCTATGTATGTATTCATATATCTCTATCTTTATAGAATTCTACTTATAAAAGTGTTATCTTTACATGGAATTATGTAATATTAAATCATTACTTGGGATTATGTAATGTTTCCTTATAAATGCAATGGGTGTTTGAAATGGTATTATTTTGAATGCACATCTTCTTATTAAATTATAAAAAAAAAATCATTGATTTATGTTGGTAAATTAGAACTATTCACATGTGGATCAGAACATTGGTAATATGAAAGGTTAAAACTTTAGGCATGTTATAGATATATAAATTTTAGAACTAACTAAACTTCATCATGAAAACTGTGCTCTTTTAAAGTCCTTGTTAAAGAAATATCCTACAAGATTTTTCTTGCAACTGAGGTAGAACTCATTATAAAATAATGTCCATAACATTTTCTTGGCATGTAGAGAGGTAGAAGTAGGATGATGAAGAAAGATATATTAGAGATTTATTTCCCATGTCTTGAGGAGAACACATTGGATCAAGTGAGAAGGTTTTTTTAGATGACAAAAAATAAGGGTGCAACTACAATCATAGAGGTTATTCTTAATAGCCTCTACTCAAATGGTCACATTCATGATAAAATGGTATTAAAACACTTCTTCAACACTTTGGTCGAGGGTATGGGAGAGAAGGATTTAGCTATGGGGTTGGTCCTTGCTTTACTAAAACTAGATATTCATCTACTGACACTTAATGGTATTAGTAGAATGGAAGTGATACTAAGGGGGAAACACATAGTGGGAATATTTGACACTAAAGTTGCAAAACATAATTCTTTCACTACAGAGGCTCTTCATCTTTCTCATGAAGGCATTTTAAGGGGGTATATGGGCATTTTTCACTTCTATATCTACAATTATGGTGATCTCCTTACACCACAATAGATTGTAAGGGTGAATGAGCTAGCCAATGGTATCATTACCTTAAAATTTTGGAAAGCATAATATATTCTCATATAGAAATTATATTTTTGGGTTATTATTATAATGAGAGAATTATTATAAAATATCAAGATATGTATCTTTGTTTGAATATATATATAATGAGAATAAAAATATAACCTTATAAGTAACTAGTACTATAAGTTAGAAATTTTGTGGTATATATGTATGTTGTTGTGTTGTATGTGTAATGAAAATTAGATATATTTGCATACATAGTTTCATGACTATATATATATATATCCTTGTGAATATCCATAAGTAAAATGAAATGTAGGTTATTAAATAAGGAATCAAAGTTACAATGTTTTATCTTATGTAAATGTATGTTGATCTATTGTATGTGTAATGGAAAGTAGACATAGACTAACACAATTTATTGAAAATAAATAGTATTGTGTTCTTATGGACAAAAAAATGAGAGTATATTAAACAAAGAGGAAAAAAAATCTAAAAAATGTATGGTTTTGTGTTTTTTCGTGTTCTAGTTGCAATCCAAACTTTAGAGATACATACACAATTTCATCTATATATAATTTAATGAAAATGCAAGCTAATGTGTACACTTTTATGAATATAAAGGAGACTTTTAAGAATTGGTTGAGATATATATAATGAAGGCTTCTATGAATTGATCAAGAAATACATACCCAGTTTCTATGAATTAGTTGAAAAGAGTAAATAAACACACAATTTCCTAAGTTTGTAAACAGGTGTAGTGTAGAAAATTGTATTCTTTTAAAAATGGAATAATTCCATACTTAATTTGGACCTATTTTAGCACCCTTGCATTAAATACCCCTTTAAATCATCATTAATAGGCCCCTAAGACCCTTTATTTTGGATCTTGAGGCTTATTTCAACTAAAACCCTGACAAAATAATCAAAAAACACTAAAATTCCTAAAAACCCACCCCAAAAATCTAGGGTGGAACTCATATGCCACCTTAGGTGTATGAGTCCCCTAGGTGGGGCCCATACGCAACAAGTGGCGTATGAGTCCCATTTCAGACCTTTTTAGGGTTTGAGTGAGAAATTCAAGATTTTAATTAAAAAAATTGGTTGATTTTGGCCTTTGAGATCTAAATAGTGGTAAAATAGGTTTATTGCATATATAAACAAGCTTCCAAATTCATTTTTCATCTCATAAATAATCTAGAAGAGCAATTTCAAGATCTAAGCATCTACAAGAATTCAAGCATTCTTCACAAGAGCATTTAAAAACAACTAATCAACAAAGTTGAAGCCTTGGAGCAACATTATAGTGTTTTTTACAGGTCTTCAAACTCACTTTAATTCAAGATCTAGCATTTTCAATAGTTGATTATGGTTTCCTATGGTGAATCATGATGGATTCAAGGTTGGGGAGATGTAACTGGCCATCAAGCCAGGACTAATGACTTGTTTCCTAAGTGATTCCATCCTCCATTGGCACTCTACTTTCATCCTAAGGAAGGTACATGCATTATTATGGCTGATTTTAGTGAATAGGGATCTCTCAAAGTGATTCATTCATGTCCATTCTTCATTATTGTATCTCATTCTAGCACAATAGAATAGGGTTGCATTGCATTTCAGATTTCCTAATCTTAGACACACTTAAGGTTAGGGTTTATGTTCACATTCACATTCAAGATTCATTATTTATATCAAGGTTTAATTACCAAACTAGGGGTTTGACCGAGGTAAACCCCCCATAAGCAAATAAACTCTATATTCTTTTTTGCAAGTCATTTTATAGGTTCAGATCCAAAAATCAATTTGGAAGGGAAGAGAAGAGATTAGAGCATATATCTAAACTTTCAATTCTCAAAAAAGCAAAATTTGACTGATACACCTGAAGTGGCATATGATTCCCACTACAGGAAAATTTCCATATTTTTGTAGATCTTGAATCTATGTTGCTAGAAACCCTAGTCTGGGATTGATACGACCAGATTGGCGTATGAGTCATATTGTGCCATAATTCTTGTATTTTCAATGTTTTGGAGCTCATTCAAGGAATCTATACATTCCTAGGTGCACACTTCTGATTTCTCACCTTTCTGTGTTTATTTACATGCATTTTTTTATCATTTAGTGAAGGGTAAGTGCACCAATCTGTGACACAATTTCAGTGCCTAATCACAAAAAAACCCGTACCAGGCCATATTGTGGTTGACATTTACATATGGAAATTTAATTTCTTATACTTTAATTTATATTACATGTATATAGGGAGGATGTTTAAGAGTGGTTTTATATCTCTAGGAATTATAATGCAAATTCCATTTTTTTGAAGATCTTAAAAATTTTAGACTTATTCAAATTTCAGTAATCAGCAATTCAAATTTCAGTAATCGGGAGGTCAAATTTTAGTAGTCAAGAAGTTGTATCATCTTTCTCTCTCCTTCTTTCTACTCTCTATCTCTCCACTCCCTCTCTCTCTCTCTCTCCCTTCCTCTCTGTCTCTCCCCTCTCTCTCTCTCTCTCTCTCTCCCACACACCCCTCTATCTCCTCCCTACATCTACCCCCCTCCCTCCCCTCTCTACTTCTCTCCATCTCTTCTCTCTCTACATCTCCTTCCCTCTCTATTTATATTTATCTCCCCTCTCTCTCTTTACCTACCTCTCCCTCCATCACTTTGTATCTCACTTATGTCTCCCTCCCTACCTCTTTCCCTATCTACTCTACATCTCTCCTCTCCCTCCCTCTACCTACATCTCTCTCTCTCACTCTTTATCTCTCTCTTCCCCCACTTTCTCTCTATCTATCTCATAATTCTCTCCCTCCCTCTTACTCTATCCTCTCTATCTCACCACTCTCTCTATCTATCTTTCTCTCACACAAACCTCTATCTTCCTTGCTAACACTCCCTCCCTCCCTCCTTCCCTCTCTACTTCTCTCTATCTCTCCTCTCCCTCCCTCTCTTGACCTCACCCTCCCTCCCCTTATTTTTCTCCCCCCTTTCAATATCTCTCACTATTGTCTCTCCCTCCCTCCCCCTCTTTCTCTCTCAATTTATATTTTTTCTCTATCTCACCATTCTCTCACTCACTCACTCACACACCTTTATCTCCCTACCTCTCCCTTCCTACCTCCCCTCTCTACTCTTTATCTCTCCTCTCTCTTTCACTCTCCATACATACCTCTCCCTCCATCACTCTCTCTCTCCATCCCTCTATATCTCACTTATGCCTCCCACCCTACCTATTTCCCTCTCTACTCTCTATCTCTCCTCTTCCTTCCTCTACCTATGTCTCTCTCTGTCTCTCCATCCCTCTCTTTCTCTCTCACTCTCTCCTCTCTATCTCACAATTATCTCTATCAATACCTATCACCCCCTCCTCTCTAAATCACCATTCCCTCTCTCCCACTTTCCCTCCTTCCCTCTCACTCCCTCCTCTCTAAATCACCATTCTCTCTATCCCACTTTCCCTCATTCCCTCTCTATGTCTCACTTATCCCTTTCTACCTCTCCTCCCTCCAACCTCCCTCTCTCTCTTTATCTCTATTTATCATTCTCTCCTTACCTCTCTACTCTCTATCTCACCACTCTCTCCATCTCACTCTCCCTCCTTCCCTCTCTCCCTCCTATCTATCCATCTCTCCTTCCCTCTCCACCTACCTCTCCCTCCACTACCTACCACTCTCTCCCTCACCCATCTTTCTCTCTTACTCTCACCTTCCCTCTCTACTCTCTATCTCTCCACCCTTACCTCTCTAATTTCTTTCTCTCTCTCCCCCTTCCTTTGGGTTGAGGGATTAGGGTAGAGAGTTTACTTGGGTTTAAGAGTTTAAGGGATGAGGGTATAGGGTTGATGGTAGAGGGTATTGGGTTTAGGGTAGAGGGTATCGGGGTGAGGGTTGAGTGTTTAAGGGTTTAAGGGTTGAGGGTATAGGGTAGATATGGAGGGAAGGATGGAGGGAGAGATGGAGGGAGAAGTGAGATAGAGAGAAGGAGAGAAGAGGAGAGAGGGATAGAGATATATGAGGGTTGAGGATCCAATGTATAGGATAGAGAGTTGAGAATTGAGGGTATAGGATTGATGGTTTAGGGTATTGGGTTGAGGGTATAGGGTATAGGGTATAGGGTAGAGGGTAGAGGGTTGAGGGTAGAGGGTAGAAGGTTTAAGGGTTTAGGGTTTAGGGTTGAGGGTTTAGGGTTGAGGGTAGAGGGTTTAGGGTATAGGTTTAAGGGTATATGGTTGAAGGATTAGGGTTTAGGGTCTAATGTCTAAGGTATAGGGTATAAGGGTTGAGGGTTTAGGGTTTAAGGTTTGAGGATTAAGGGACTAAGGATTGAAGGTCGAGGGTTGAGAATTGAGGGTTAAGGGTTTAATTCATAGGGTAGATGGTAGAGGGTTTGAGGGTTTGAGGGTCAAGAGTTTAAGGTTGAGGGTAGAGGGTTGAGGGTATAGGGTTGATGGATTAGGGTACAAGGTATAGGGGTTGAGGTTTTAGGGTTAAGGTTTTAGTATTGAAGGTAGAGGTTTGAGGTTTGAGGGTTTAAGGGTTAAGGGTTGAGGGTAGAGGGTTGAGGGATTAGGGAAGAGAAGGTGGTATGGATGGACGGAGAGATGGAGGGTGAGATGGAGGGTGGAGTGATATAGAGATAAGTAGAGAAGAGGAGGGAAGGAAAAATATATATTAGGGTTGAGGATCCAATGTATAGGGTAGATGGTTGAGAATTGAGGGTATAGGGTTGATGGTTTAGGGTATTGGGTTGAGGCTATAGGGTTTAAGGGAGATGGGAGAGAGATAAATGGATTGAGTGAGTGAGAGAGAGACCTGAGAGAGGGAGAGGGGGTAGGATGGAGAGACTTTAAAGAGAGAGAGAGGGAGGGAGTGGGAGAGAGACAGAGGGAGGGAGGGTTAAGGGTTGAGGGTAGAGGGTTTAATGGTTTAGGGTTTAAGGGTTAAGGCTTTAGGGTTTAGGGTTAAGGGTAGAGGGGAGAGAGATAGAGGGAGTGAGTGAGTGTGTGTGTGAGAGAGAGATACCTAAGAGAGGGAGAGGCGGTAGGAGGGAGATTATTGAGAGAGAGGGAGGGAGGGAGTGGGAGAGAGATAGAGGGTAGAGGGTTAAGGGTAGAGGGTAGAGGGTTTAAGGGTTAAGGGTTTAGGTTTAAGGGTAGAGGGGAGAGAGATAGAGCGAGTGATTGAGTGAGAAAGAGAGATACCATAGAGAGGGAGAGGGGGTAGGAGGGAGAGTCTTGAGAGATAGAGGGAGGGAGTGGGAGAGATAGAGGGTAGATGGTTAAGGGTTGAGGGTAGAGGGTTTATGGGTTAAGGGTAGAGGGCTAAGGGTAGAGGGGAGAGACATAGAAGGAGTGAGTGAGTGAGATTTTATTGAGAGAGGGAGAGGGGGTAGGAGGGAGATAATTGAGAGAGAGAGAGGGAGAGGGAGTGGGAGAGAGATAAAGGGTAGAGGTTGTTAAGTGTTTAGGGTTTAAAGGTTAAGGGTAAAGAGGAGAGAGAGAGAGAGAGAGGGGTGATAGAGAGAGAAGTAGAGAGAGAAATAAGGTGGAGATATTAAGAGAGAGGAGGCAAGGAGGGAGAGATAAATAGGTATAAAGGGACAAATAGGTAGAGAGAAGTAGATATGAAAGCAGAGATAGAGGGAGAAGTAGGGATGGAGAGAGAGGTGAGACAAAAACAAAGAGAGGTCTAGGTAGATAGAGGGGG
>CM021104.1:655342690-655358946 GCA_007115665.2 Sequoiadendron giganteum
GATAGAGAGAGAATTAGAGAGGGAAAGAAGGTGGAGATATTGATAGAGAGGAGGCAAGGAGGGAGAGAGAAATAGGTATAGAGGGAAAACTAGGTAGAGAGAACTAGATATGAAAGGAGAGATATAGGGAGAGGTAGGGATGGAGAGAGAGGTGAGACAAAAATAGAGAGAGGTCTAGGTAGATAGAGGGAGGAGATAAAGATAAGTATAGAGGGAAGGAGAGAGGGAGGAAGAGGTAGGGATGGAGAGAGAGAGGTTAGAGAGATAAGAGAGAGGAGGGAGGGATAGGTAGGAAGAGAGGGGTGAGATAGAGAGAAAGAGAATAGAGAGGGAATGGGAAAGAGAGAAGTGAGATAGGTGATAGAGATGTGTGGTGGAGATGAAAAGTATAGAGATAAGGAGGAAGGTGGAGAGATTGAGAGGGAAGGAGGGGGGAGAGAGAAATATGTATAGAGGGATAGGTTAGATAGCAAGAAGTAGAGAGAAAAGGTGGGTGAAAGGAAGAGAGAGGGAGAGAGAGGGGGGGAGAAAGAGAGGTGAGATAGAGAGAAGTAGAAAGGGAAGGAGAGAGAGGGGGAGATGGAGAAAATTAGAGAGGGAGGGAGGGAAGGAGAGAGAATTGAGATGGAGAGAACTAAAGAGCGAAGGAGAGAGAGAATGGCAAGATAGAGAGTAGAGAGGGAAGGAAAGAGAGAGAGAGAGAGAGAGAGAGAGAGAGAGAGAGGGGAGAGAGAGGGAGAGAGGGATAGGTAGGTATAGAGAGAGGTGATATAGAGAGTAGAGAGAGATATAAAGAGATAAAAGGAGAGGGATGAGAGATAGAGAAATGTAGAGAGGGAAGGATGGAGGGAGATAGATATTGGAGAAGGAAGGAGAGAGAGATGGACATGAAGAGACATAGTTCTTGAGCACCAGGAAGATATTGTTAGATAAAGGGATGCAGATAGAGAGAGAAATAGGTCTAGAGAATAATAGATGAAAATGAGTGAGATAGAGAGAGAAATATAAAATTTGACCTCCTGATAATTGAAATTTGACATGCTGATTACTAAAATTTGACTAAGTCTTAAATTTTTAAGATCTTCCAAAAACTAGAATTTGCATTATAAGTCCTAGAGATCTGAAACCAATCTCAAATATCCTACCTATTTATACATGAAATATAACTTAGAGTATAAGAAAGTAAATTTCCATATGTAAATGTAAAATTATACTTAAATTTTTATTTCATGTATATAGTTTCCCTGACAGAGAAAGCGAAAATCAAAGAGCTTACAAAAATGAATTCCATAAGTCATGAGTGACATTTGGCGCTCGCCAAATGAAGCAACCCATTTGGCGAATGCCAAATTTGGAGAGCGCCAAATAAGTTGAATTGGGAAATACCAACCCTATGGGTTGGATTTTGCATTGGGCATTTGTCTCAAAGGTTTGGACAACCATTTCATGAAAATGACGTGTTTTTTGAAAGGGTGCAAAATTTCTTCATATTTTCGTCTGTGCTCCCCGTCAAAATTTTCACGTCTTTCAATACAAGTTTATAAAAAAACCGTGATAGTGTTAAACTCTCTCTTAGCTATATAAATATATAATTATTTTTTCCTTTTGATTTAGTTAAGGTTTTGATCCACGGCTTCTATTGTAAATGCCTTTGTTTTTGGTCAAAAACCAACATGTGCTAGGTTTAGAATAGATTTTTACTAGTTCATCGGAACATGAAATAAATTAAATATTTTAAAACTAGACTCCATTCTACACATGATGAAAAAAATATCAATTTTTGATAAGTTTGCAAAAAAATTGGGCAGGAGCACGCTCAAATTTCATCTTTTCAGGATGTGTCCACTTTGAAAATTCATAAAATATTATATATTCATTAAAAAAATTATCCAAAAGAACGAGGATAAACTAAATGGTGTTAGCTAATTTCTCACTGTTGGGATTTTTGAAATTCTAAAAAAAAGTTAATCAAAAAGGGGGGAGCCCTCAGGCACTATGCTATTTTTGTTGATAAAAATAGGACCTGTTTCCCGCCCTTTGAGACCCTTAATCTTAATTAATTTCAAAAAGCAATAGTAACTTAGAAACTAGACTTGGAGCACTTCAACTTTTTTTCTTTCCGCATCTTGAAATTTTGAGCGTAACTATCTTCATTTTCTCGTGCAAATAAGATTTTGCTGATTTCAAAAAAAAAAGTGGCATCTTAAGAGCCAAAATTGTGTCATAGATTGGTGCACTTACCCTAAAGTATTGCATCACACTAGGTCTTAGCATTAGGTATTGCATTTCATTAGTCTTTTCAATCCATAGATTGGTGGTGAACCCATCTTTAGTTTATAATCAGACCCTAGGAGAACCCTATTGCAAGATCTCTTTCTCCTTTGCATACATAAGATTGAGATCTCTAGGGTTTTCCTTGAATGAGAGTGAAGAAGATTTTTATTCTATCTCCCAAGCATAGAACAAAAATTTTTAACCTTTCATTTTGGTGAACCAACATTTAGAACACCTTAATTATGATTTGGAGTACATCATCATCCTAGATCTAGCTTGCATTAACATTGCATTGTATTTTGCATTAGTTAATTGACATTCTTGGGTTTTTTATTCTTGCATTAGTGAAAGTGCGTATAGGTTGCATATTTGCATCTTACATCATTGAAAAGTATCTGAAGTGTGCATTTTCATTTAGTCTATAGGTCATCAAAACCAAAAGGCATAAAAATTACTTAAAATTTTCTAAAATTTGTGAAAAAAACCTTAATTGGAACTTGTACACCTCTTTGGGTGATTTAGTCCCAATGCAAATTTTAAACTACATTTTCCAACATTGAATTCTTTGTTTTTTTGTTTTTGTTTGCTGATGTTAGTTATCAATTTCAATTTGTAGAGTTTTTATTACATTCGAATCATTAGAGTTAGCATAGTTTACATTCATTGTAATTGTGGGTAGAATTAAATTCATGTACTTTCCATTTTCAGGATTAGTTCATAGTTCAATTAGATTATATTACATTTGGAATTCAATAGAAAACAAAACTGAAAAAACCTACAAACTAATGAACCACTTGGAGAAAGCATAGTTATTTGAGTATTTGAAATCTCTTTTTCCAAGTTAACCTAACCCTCAAGCCTTTTAGTAGCAATGACTTTGACATGTTAGATGAAGCCCTCGAGGATTTCATCTCACAAGGTTCATCTGGTAAGGCTTGTCATGATAAACTAAAACCAAGAGAAGTTAATGTGATTCAACCTCAACTTCTCATTTTCCCACCTTCACACAAACCTCAAACTCAAAACAAGCCTGTTTTCACCCTTGAACCACCTAAGAAAAATGTTTTGCAGCAATCAATTTATAATAGCATTGCTCATACATATAATACTCAAAAAAATCCACAACCAAAACAACCAAATCCAACAACCTTACCTCTTCCTAATCCCATCTTTCCTAGTTCTCCTTGTTTGCCTTCGCATAGTGGGAAGGAGTATGATCTTGTTGAATAACTCAAGAATACTGATGCAAATATATCCCTATGGGATCTAATTCATAATTCACCTAATCATCACACTATGCTTCAAACAACCTTGCAACAAGTAGTGGTTCCCTCTGGTACAAATACAAATGATGTGGCAACCCTCATACAAGGAATGCATACAGTTAATGTAGACATTACATTTTATCAACATGAGCTACCTCCTTTGGAATTGAGAAAGAAAAATGATGCATGATAATAACCATCTATAATAGGTTAGGAATAAAAAGAACCCTTGTTGACAATGTCTCTGCCCTTAATGTGTGTAGTGTGACCCTTTTGGATAGACTTGGTGTGGACAAATCAATAATTCAACCTTATTCCTAACCGATTCAATGATTTGACAATGTAAGAAAGCAACTTCTTGGGGTGATTACTTTACCTATTGTAGTTAGAAAGGCTACCTTATAAATTCCTATTCATATCATGCCTCATGACCTTTCATATTATAATCTTATTTTAGGAAGACATTGAATTCATGAGATGCATGCGGTGCCTTCAACTCTTCATCGTATAATGAAGTATATCTATAACAATAAGGCATACCAAATTAAAATGGACCACGAGCCTAAAAACTTCTTACATGTTGAAAAAGGAATGAAAAGTCCTCTAAACACATTGATTCCAACGTCGAATATAGAACTTATGAAAGAAGGACAAGAAATGGAAACAATATCAAAATTATTGGAAGATGATTGGGGTTCTTTAGAATTCACACCTTCGTTTATGGGAGAATACATAATCACAAGAAAATAAGATGAGAAACAAATGCAATCAATGGTTATGTCAACACAAAGCGCAAAAGAAAATTCACAAGAATCTACCTCATCTACCCTTGAAGAATATACAAGCTACACAACAAAATTTATGGAAGATGTTATGAGATTTATGAAACAACTATGTTATAGTGGAAAAGGATGTGTAAATAAAGAACAAGGCATCTGTGTTCCTATAGAACCTAACATGGAAGAAAAAAAAAGGTTTAGGATATTGTCCTTCTAAGATAACACAAGAAAATAAAAGACCCTCATTGAACATAAATTCCATCATGTGTAAACCTAAAATCAATCTCACCTTGAAGCATCCTGAATTTCTTGATATGAATTGTGAACCATCATGGGAATACTTTGATGATGATGAATCCTTGAAACAAATGCTAGGAGTTTATGAAAAACCATCTACTCCTCAAAATAAATAGTTTACAGGTTCTATGATTAGTGTAAAGGATAAAGACAGAGAATAGGAAAGTAGTGAGATTGACATGAGAAAAGAAGAATACAACCCTGAATTTCCAAAATAAAGTGCACTTTCTTTAGGAGATACAATAGATATACCAATGGACATCAACAATAAAGAGAAACTGACTAAGACAAGAAAGTTCCTTGATGAAGAGGAACAAGAAGACCATGGAAATTTTCTTTATGAATTTTATGTGGGATCATCCCAAGTTTCAAACAATCTTGCATCAACCAAAAATGTTTGCATTCATGTTTTCTTACATTTTAGTATTTAACTATTAGGACCCAGTCTTAGTATTTCATACCGCATTATACTGCATGGTAGCATCAAATCTCGCAGAGTAGGATATATGATCTTCAATGCAACATCTACATCATATCCAAAATTCAAATGTTTTAGAGATCCTAGTATGAAGATATCACTAACATAATATCAACTGTAATTAGACATGGACCATTCACAACCCAATCTTGGCTTTTCAAGTTTGTGGACCAATCAAGTGACTTGCGGAGCTCAAGAATGCATTTCATAAGGATGTACATTCATAGGGGAACCTTCATTCTAATCTACATCATGTTTATCCAAGGATCAAAGGAGAATCATATGTTTTGGCCGAACTTCACACGTTTCATCAACTTTGGGGTTTGAGACCTCTTGAGGCCAATGTGGACCTTTTCTGGAGCTGGGAATTGATATATATATAAGAATTGTGTAATTGTATTAGGGGTGATAGTAGTGATAGACGATAGAGAAGTAGGAATATATACTAGATAAGGGCTTCAACCCACATTGTATTTATGGGCTTAGTGCCATATCATTCTATAATCTGTAAGCTATAGGGCAAGGCATGTTTCCTGAGAATAATTCATTATTATCTTTTTATCCATGTGGGATTGTCATTCCAATTCTTGAGTTTTTGTTGTGTTTACTCTTGCTGCAAAGTTGGACAGTCCTATTCCTGGACCCTCCATCCTTGACTACACCAAGTGGTATCAAAGCAAGTTTGTTGACCTTGAGAGAGGAGATCGAAGTTAAGCAAGGCATTCTATAAGATCTTTTTGTGGATAGATCATTGACTTGAGGCAACCTACTTGTGTTGGTCAACATATTACTGGTTGTGCGGCAGTTGCAACCTTGTAGCCAGATCTCTAACTTGAGGTAGTTGGACCAGTTCTTGGGAAGAGATGCCACCAAGGAGAATTCATAATGTTGTTAATGTTGCTAGAAATATGGATGAGATGATATAAATTATGCAAAAAATGAAAGTGAGATTTGATTATATTGAAGAAGACAGAAGAAAATTCTTAAACCCTAGACCTAATGATGAAAGTGATGATGATGAAGTTCGAGCTGGAAATCTAACTGAAGAGACCCGGGAAGAGGAAGAATCAGATCAAATGAAGATGTTGAAGGCTATTTCAAAAATAGGAAAGCAAGCTAGAATGGATATTTCAAACTATACCGGTAACCCGAACCTTGAGGAGTTGATTGATTGGATTGAAGAATATTTTGAATATGAAGAAATTGAAGATCCAAAGAGAGTGAGATTTTTGAAGACTAAACTGAAAGGACATGTTGCAATATGGTAGAATGAATTTCAATTGGAGATAAATAGTAAAGGTAAAGAAAATATTGTGAAATGGGATAGAATGGTGACAAAATTGAAGAACCAATTTATACATGCGAACTATGAGTTGGAGCTACTGAAGAGATTGTGAAACCTAAGACAAAGGAAAAAGACTATGAAAGAATACACTGAGGAATTTAGTAAGAGCATCATCAGGACCAAACATAGTGAAGCAATAAAGGAGAAAGTGGCAAGATATATCAATGGGCTAAGGATGAATAAACAAGAAGAGTTGAGTCTGGTAAGGATGAATTTGGTAGAGGAAGCATACTAGTTTACATTAAAGGTGGAGGAAAAGCTGAACAAAAGACATGAACAGAGGTAGAAAGGAAGAGGAGGTAGATTTTGGAAACGAAAGTCACATTCTGGAGTATAAAAACCATATGCTGAGCAAAAAAAGGATAAAGATTCATATCGCAAGGAAGAGAGGGATTCCAATTCATACCATAAAGGGAGAGATGAAAAAAATTCTTACCACCACAAGAGAGGAGGCTACAATTTGTACTCCAATGATGGATACTAGAGAGATGAGAAAGGATATGACAAGATAAATTTTAGAGGAACCTATTTCAAGTGTGGAGGAGAAGGACATAGATCATTTGAGCATCACCAAGAAATTAAGAAGATTGAAAATCATGCAAGAACCGGATATGCAGAGGAAGAACCAGTAGAACCACCAAGTTCAAGAGGAAGTCCTTAGAAGGGAGAATCATTATTCATGAGGAGAGCATTTCTCTAGGAGAAATAATTACTTAAGGAAGCACTGCAAAGGAATTTTTTGTTCCAGAATAGATGCAAAGCAGGAGGTAAGTGTTGTAAATTTATTCATTGATAGTGGTAGTACATATAACCTAGTTTATGAGGAAATGGTGAAATTTTTGAATTTAGAAAGAGGAAAACATCTGAAGCCATATATGATAGACCAAATTCAAGATGAGCACAAGATACTAGTAAGTGAGAAATGTTTAGTTAAGTTTCATATAGGGTCATATCATGATGAAGTACTATGTGATATTATGTTGATGGATGTATGTCATATGTTGTTGGATAGACCTTGGCAGTTTGATAAGAAAGCTATACAAGATGGGAGAAAGAATACCTATACCATAACATCCAGTGGAAATAAAATCACCTTGACACCTTTAGAAAATGAACCTAAAAGTAAAGTATGTGGTACAACTAGAATCAATTTGGTAGATGGCAGGAAATTTTTGGATGGATTGAAACATGAAAAAATGTGTTTTTCTTTAATTCCAAGGAAGTGCGGAGCCTTAGATGCAAAGAGAATCACAAAAGAAGAACAACCATTAGACAAGGAAGTCACTGAAATATTGATAGAGTACCAAGATCTTGTATCTCAAAATGTGCTTGATGGATTACCACCAATCTAGAATATCATTCATCATATGGATCTTATTCCAGGAGCTAGTTTTCCAAACAGAGTTGCACGCCAGATGACACCAGCATAGAATGCAGAGCTAAACGGACAGATATAAGAACTATTGAAGAAAGGATTGATCAAAGAAAGTATGAGCCCATGTCTGGTACTAGTTGTACTTGTATCTAAGAAAGATCGAGAATGGAGGATGTGTACAGATTCAAGAGCTATCAATAAAATCATAGTGAAGTATAGATTCCCATTGTCTAGGATGGATGACATCATGGAAAGTCTGAGTCGAGTAAACTATTTCACCAAGATAGACCTAAAGCATGGATACCATCAGATCAAGATCAAAGAGGGAGATGAATGGATGACTGCTTTCAAGACAAATCAGGGGTTGGTCATGCCATTTGGACTAAGTAACACACCTAGTACATTTATGAGGCTGATGAATGAATTCTTGAAGAAATTCTTAGGAAAGTTTTTCATTGGTTACCTAGATGATATTCTGATTTTCAATAAGACTAAGGAAGAACATTTGGAGCACATCAGACAAGTATTTCAGAGTCTAAGAGAAGAGAATTTTTTGATAAACATCAAGAAGTGTAGTTTCATGAAGGGAGAACTAGTATATTTGGGGTTTGTGATATATGCAGAAGGATTAAAGATGGACCCTAAGAAGGTTAGAGTAATATTTGAATGGCATACACCTGTTAACATTGGAGAGGTAAGATCATTTCATTGACTAGCAAGCTTTTATAGGAAGTTCATTAGGAATTCTAGTAGTATTTGAACACCTATGACAAAGACAATGAGGGGTGACCGAAAGGAGTTTAAATGGACATTAGGAGCACATAAGATTTTTTATTTGTTGAAGGACAAGGTGATAGAACAACCTATGTTAGAACTACCAGACTTTGATATGGTATTCCAAGTAGATTGTGATGCTAGTGGAAGTGTAATAGGAGTTGTGTTAAGTTAGGAAGGGGGACCAATAGCCTATTTCAGTGAAAACTTGAATGATGGTAGGAGAAGATATTCAGTTTATGATCAAGAATTCTATGCAATAATACAAGCCTTGAAGAATTGGAGACATTACTTGTTACCTAAGGAATTTGTGTTGTATACAGATCATCAAGCTTTACAATATTTGAATAGTCAAGGGAAGTTGAACCAGAGACATATGAGATGGGTAGAATTCTTGTAGAGTTACACAATTGTGTTGAAGCACCAAAGTGGAAATTCAAACAAGGTTGCACATGCATTGAGTAGGAGAAGAAGTTTGTTGATAGAGATGAGAATTGAAGTATTAGGTTTTAAAGAATTGGAGCATATGTATGAGGATGAGATTGATTTTGTTGAGGCATGGAAGGCTTGCAAGGAACTTGTAGAGACATATATAAGAAAATGGTTCTATTATTTCATTCAGGAAGGTATGTTATTCAAGAACAATCAGTTATGTATCCCTAGGAGTTCAATGAGAGAGAATTTGATCAAGGAAAAGCATTGTAGAGGATTAGCAAGAAATTTTGGGATTGATAAGACTATAGCATTGATGAGTGAGAACTATTTTTGGCCACATTTGTATAAGGATGTCAGGAAATATGTTCAAAGTTGCTAGATTTGTCATGTTACAAAAGGAAACAATCAGAACATTGGAATGTATACACCATTGGCAGTACTAGAGAGACCATGGGAAGACATTAGCATGAATTTTTTGTTGGGATTACCTAAGACACCGAGAGGATTTGACTCTATTTTTTTTGTTGTGGATAGATTTTCTAAGATGGCACATTTCATACCTTGTAAGAAAACCACTGATGCAGTGCATGTTGTAGACCTATTTTTCAAGGAGATTGTGAGATTATATGGACTACCAAAGAGTATAGTATTAGACAAAGACACTAGATTCATTGGATATTTATGGAAAACATTGTGGAAGAAGATGAAGATAGATTTGAAGTGTCTCAACATTTCAACCACAGAAAGATGGACAAACGTAAGTGGTAAATAGGAGTTTGGGGAACTTGTTAAGGTGTTCGACTAAAGGAAAAGTAGGAAATTGGGACTTAATACTACTGCAAGCAACATTTGCATACAAAAATTCAGTAAACCAAAGAACAAGGAAGAAACTATTTGAAATTATGAGAGGACAACAACCCAGAGGAGTAGTAGAATTAAAAGATATTAGTATCGAGAATAAAAGGAGTGTGGAGGCAGAAGAATTTTTAGGGTTCATGGAAACAATGCACAGTCAAGTTAAGGAGAATCTGGAGAAGATGAATGATACATAAAAGGAGAAAGTAGATGAGAAGTGAAGACATAAGGAGTTTGTAGTAGGAGAGGAGTAATGGTATATCTGAGAAAAGAGAGATTTCTAATTGGGACATACAATAAGTTGAAGATGAATTTTGGACCTTGTAAGACCATTAGGAATGATTCTAGAAATGCATATGAAGAGGAACTACCGGAGGAATTTGGCATATCACCTATATTCAACATTACAAACCTATACAAATATCATGAAGGAGAGTCACCAGAGGATAGAGGAGTTGGTTTTCCAGACCAGATAGCACATCATTCTAAGGAAATTGAGGAAATTTTAAACAAAAAAGTTGGACGTAGTACTAGAGGAAGGCAATACAAGGAATATCTAGTTAGACAGAAAGGAAGATCGAAGAAAGATTCATCATGGATTTATCAGGATAGGGTGGAATGCATTGGTTTTCATCTAGCCCCAAGAAAGTGAGAGGCTCACTTTTCTTCAACCTCGAGTGTCTGATGCAGGAGCATTTCAAGTTTTAAGCAATCTTGCATCAACCAAAACTATTTGCATTCATGTTTTCTTGTATTTCAGTAGTTAATTGTCAGGACCTAGTCTAAGTATTTCACACCACATGGCAACATTAGAGCTCATGGAGCAGGATGTATGATCTTCAGTGAAATATCTGCATCATATCCAAAATTCAAGTGTTTTGGAAATCCCAATATGAAGATATCGCTAGCAAAATATGAACTATAATTGGACAGGGGGCATTCATAGACCAATCTTGGATTTTCAAGTGTGCGGACCTATCCCATGATTTGAGGAGATCATAAAATCATTTCATAAGAATGCACATTCATTGAGGAGACTTCATTCCAATTCACATCATGTTTATCCAAGGATCAATGGAGAATCATATATTTTGGCCGACCTTCACACGTTTCATCAACTTTGGGGTTTGAGACATCTTGAGGCCGACGCAGACCTTTTTTCGGAGCTTGGAATTGATATATATAAGCATTGTGTATTTGCATTAGGGGTGATAGTAGTGATAGAGGATATAGAAGTAGGAATATATAGGAGATAAGGGCTTCGACCCAAATTATAATTCTAGGCTTAGGGCCATATCATTATGTAATCTATAAGCGAGAAGGAAGGGCATGTTTCCTCTGAATAATTGATTATTATATATTTATCCATGTGGGATTGTTATTCCATTTCTTGAGTTTTTATTTTGTTTACTCTTGCTGCAAGGTTGGATAGTCCTATTCCTAGACCCTCCATCCTTGACTACACTAGACTTTCTCAAAACATTTGCTTGGAATTATTCCGATATGCCAACAATTGATGCTAAGATAGTAACACACAACATATTCCTTGTTGAAAATGCTAAACCGGTTTGAGAAAAGATACGGAAAATGAATCCTAAGCTAGCCTTGCTAGTTAAGGGTGAGATTGAAAAACTCCTCGAAGCTAGTTTCATAATACCTATAGAATATTCTCCTTGGATCTCAAACATTTTCACAATCACAAAATTAGATAATCATATTAGGATGTGTATGGACTTTCATGATTTAAATAAAGCATCTTTAAAAGATGATTTCCCCCTTCCTAATATAGACATGATAGTGGAATCGACTTGGGGACATGCTTTGTTGTCATCTATGGATGGATTTTTTGGGTATAATCAAATCTCTATCAACCCTCAAGATCAATACAAAACAACATTTACAACTATTTGGGGAAACAAATTCTAGGTAATGGTGCCCTTATGATCAAAGAATGTGAGAGCAAAATATCAACGAGCTACCACAATAATCTTCCACGATTACATACATAAAATTTTGGAAGATTATGCTGATGATATTCTAGCCAAATATTTAACCTGACAAGAAAATGTGAATATCCTTTAGAATATCTTTGAGCAAATGCGAAAATACAACATGAGATTGAATTTGAAAAAGTGTGGCTTTGGTGTAGATAGGTTTTATCATATCTCATAGAGGCATTGAGGTGGAAATGAAGAAAAATTATGCTATAGTTAACATGCCACCTCCTAGAAATATTTATCAATTGTGTACTTCACAAGGAAGAATTCAAGCTATCCATCATTTTTTAGAATCCCTAGTAGATTGAATGTTACCATTTAGACATCTCCTAAAGAAATATGTGCAACTTAATTGGAATGAGGATTGTAAATAGGTTTTTCAGAGTTAGAAGGATTATCTTGCCACTCCACCTGTTTTACAACCTACTATTCAAAATAAACCATTCAACCTTTATACTACATCATCGACCAATGCTCTCGTAGCATTGTTGGCTCAACAAGACAAAAATAGTAAGGAACATCCTATCTATTATATTAGCCAAAATTTGATTGATTATGAGACACAATACAAAACTATAGAGAAAAAATGTTTGGCTCAAGCGTATTTTCTACTAGTAAGTTGAGACATTACTTAATAAATGCTGAAATACATGTGATGAAAAATTTTGATCCTTTAAAACATCTCTTCACTAAATTTTTTTTATTAGGATGCTTAGCTAAATGGGTTACGTTGTTAACAGAGTTTGAACTTAAGTTTTTTTCACAAAAATTATTTTAGGACAAGCCTTAACTAACCACTTAGTGGATGCTCCCTTTCCTTTGGCATTACCTAATATAGAAGCATTTCCTGATGAGAATGTGTTGACTATTCAGAAAAATGAAGAAACTTGGGAATTATACTTTGATGGTTCTAAGTGTAGAATAGGCTCCGACACCGGGGTTATAATAATATTTCCCATAGGAAATCCTTTTCCCTTATCCTATAGCTTAAACTTCCTATGGACCAACAACATAGTAGAATATGAAGCATTAATTGTTGGCCTACATGTTGTTTTAACTTTGGGAGTTTGAGATATTAAGATATTTGATGAATCTGAATTAGTCATTAAGAAAATAAATGGGACATATCAATCAAAGCATGAAAAATTATCAAAATACAAGGATCTCACAGTGACTTTGTTAGAGAAATTTGATTTTTTTACCATTGTTAACATCCCACAAAAGGATAATCGACATGTGGATGCAATAAAAAGTGCAATTTCTCTTGTATTCCCTCAAGATCTTTCAAAGGATGTCACATTTATCATCCATACCATTATGAACCCATCAATAGAATCCAAATCTGAAGAATATTATCATTAACTATGGAAAGCTCTAGTGAATGGTACACATTGATATTTAATTATTTAAAATAAGGTACCTTTCTTGAGCTGACAACTAAGAATAATTGAGATCATCTTCACAAACTCACATCTAAGTATATAATTATTTTTGGCGTGCTATATCAAAGATCCTTTAACATTATTTTAATTATATTTCTTAAAGAATTTGAAATCCCCATAGCACTTGAAGAATCTCATGTAGGTGCTTCTGGAGGTCATTTTGGAGGAAGGTCATTAGTTCAAAAAAATTTCCACATAGGATACTATTGGAGACATATGGAAAATGATTGCTTCAAATATATTAAGAAATATCACAAATGTCACAAACATAGCAATTCAATTTTAGGAACATAGAAATTTGATTCATGCTCTCACTTTTGAGCTTCAGGCCCAAATTCCTATTTGGCCATTCTCAGTATGGGGATTGGATCTAATTGGAAAAATCCTTCTTCTTCCACTAGGCACACCTTTATAATAACCACAATAGATTATTTCACAAAATAGGTAGAAGTTATTCCCCTTCATTCCACAATTTCTGATGTAATATGTCGTTTCATATTGGAACACATTATTTCTCACTTTGGAATTCCTTTCGGATTGGTTTTGGACAATGGTACACCATTTAAGAATAACGATGTGGAGAATTTCCTAGAATAATTTAACATCCAACATCGTTTCTCAACACCTTACTACCTACAATCTAATGGTCAAGCCAAATCAACTAATAGAACCCTTGAACAAATACTACGAAAAATAGTAAACAAACACAATAAGGACTGGTACACATAGTTGGCATATGCATTACAGGCTTACCATACTAGTATAAACACAATAAGGACTAGTACGCATAGTTGGAATACACATTATGGGCTTAGCATACTAGTATAAGAAAATCCATCATGAATAATTATAACCTTGTCTATGGTATGAAGGTGATAATTCCCTTAGAGTTAAAGATTCCTTTATTAAGAATCGCTCTACAAGGACTTATTGATGACAATACTTATAAGGAACAATGATTGCATCAACTTGAAATTCTTGATGAACAATGCATTAATGCTCTTGAACATCTTCAAGCTTACTCTAGAAAACTATAGTGTAGTTACAACATCCCTATCATCCCTCATGTATTCAATAAAGGTGATTTGATGTTATTGAAAAATCAATATAATGTCAATGCTGACCCGACTGAAAAAGTAAAATTCAGCCCTAATTGCTTAGGACCTTATATAATTAATGAAAGTTATGGGTTTAGAGCATACAAGTTAACTTAAATGTATGATACACCTCTTAAGGAACCTATAAACGCCACACATTTTCACTGGTACTATGTTTAATCTTCTTGAATAGTGTGAATGATAAGGTAGTGGAGTTAGAGTTAGTAGATTTCCATCTATGTGCTCTCGCATTGCTTCATTCTTGACAAACAATTATTTGTGTGTCTTTAATACTAAAGTAATTATTTAAATTAATTTTAGATCTAGTTATTTAAGGCTTCATACTATTCAAGATAATATTGTATGTTTTGTTAGGTTAGATCCTTATATGCATTTAATGTTATTTAATTAGATCATAGGTGAATTTAATTTAGCATAACCTACTTAATCACAATATCACATCTAAGGAAAATTTGAATAGTTTTAATTAGATCTAAAAAATCATGCTAAATCATGGAGATATTTATTAAATAGTATTACAAAAATTATTTGATAAATCAAATTGCCATTTAACATTAAACACATAAACATAAATAATAAAACATCAAAATGACCATATATATATCAAAGTTTCAAGTACATATCATCAAATATATAGCACTAGGGTCTGTGACTATTGGATCCCTCGAGATCTAGTGATCGCATCTATTTAGATACAATCCATCGAGAGATGGTGGTATGTGATCATGATCAAGACCTAATAAGAGAATCCAAAGCATATTGCAGACCATGTGCTCATCCAATTACCTCTTAGTGCTCTTTCTCTAGGCTATCTCTCTGTACCTATAGCCTGGCTACCTCTACATGGAGTCTCTCAACCTCTGCTAGACCTTGAGATGACTAGATCTCCTCATAAGAAGACTCAGCTTTGTCTATGCACCTAGTAGTTCCCTCATATGTTGCCCTTAGTCTAACATAAGGCTCAAACAAATATTTTTCCCGCTCCATGATGGGTTGGGGAATGTATTTTGTAGCCTCATCTATGAGAATGGGGGGAACTATCTATGTAGCAACCTATCAGTAGAGGTCCTTTAAATCTCTCACAACATTTGAAAGATAGGAATTATAAAGCTAATCAATACACATCGTGATATATATATTAAAAGCATAGTCATAAATAAAATGTCATCACCTAGGTCTCAAGTTAGTTGTGTAAAGACAACCTTGTCCTATGTAGGAGGCTTGGAGGACGTGATAGTCTCTTTATAATCATGGGTGCTCGTGCATGCTATGACTACCAATTGTGATCTACTAACACAAATGGAAGATGAATCTCCTTGCTCATGGGCAACTGGACCCTCATCTGCCATTTTGTTTCCCTCACCCATTGGATCCTCCTCCTCCTCGACCTCCTCCTCTCCCTCAAAATTAATTTCTTCTGTCAATTCGTAGTCCTCATCTATCTCATCTATGAATAGGTCAGAAACCATGAATATTGTATCCTCAGCTATATCCTCCTGCTCATCCCTCTGACCTCAGAGTGGTCTTGTATAGCCCATCGATTGATCCATGGGGAACACTGGATTTGGTCATGCTACTATCCACCACTACTCATATATGTTTGTAGTACCCCCGTCATTGACATCATAGACTAGGGGCATGGCATGGTCACTATAATCAAAGTCACTAGTGATGACATCATTAGAGGTGAATCATCTAGTGCCTCCTAGTCTTTGGGCACTCTACATCGATCGCCTGTAGAAGGTTTCTGCTACTAGTGCTACCTAAATCTAGCGAAACTATCACATGACATGATCATAGTAGAGTGGTTGTACTACATAAT